>CAUYON010212006.1:0-24918 GCA_963573935.1 Arctocebus calabarensis
AGCCTCCTTGGTAGCTGGGACTACAGGCGCCCGCCACAGCGCCCGGCTATTTTTTTGTTTTGCAGTTTGGCCGAGGCTGGGCTTGAACCCGCCACCTTTGGTATATGGGGCCGGCGCCCTGCTTGCTGAGCCACAGGAGCCGCCCGAGACTTTACATTTTTTATATTAACCTGGATGGAATGGGAACACATTTCTCTTAGTAAAGTGTAAGAATGGAATAAAAGAATCCAATGTACTCAATACCAAAAGGAAGCCAGTAGATGAACAAATACATGCCCACATAAGAGAAAAACTCAATTCAATTCAAGTTGGGGGGAAAGAGGAAGGTGGGAGGAAAGCGGAAGAGGGAGGAAAAGGGGGATGCTGTGGTCGCAATGTGAGCGTACATGGCACACCTCCTGGGGGTGGGACGCAATAGGGACTTTACCTAACAAATGCGAACATTGTAAACTAACCATTTGTGCCTTCATATTAATCTGAAATAAAAATAAACAAACAAAAAATAATACCACCTATTCAATGATGTATCACTTTCTTTGTTACAGTCTCAGATGTGCTCGGGTTTTATGGATCCAGGCACCCCATGGAATGCTGTGCACCCCAGGCTCTAGGGAGGCACAATCTAGTTATCCTTTTCTTTTTTTTTTTTTGAGACAGAGCCTCAAGCTGTCACCCTGGTTAGAGTGCTGTGGCATCACAGCTCACAGCAACTTTCAATTCCTGGGCTCATGAGAGTCTCCTGCCTCTGCCTCCCAAGTAGCTGGGACTACAGGCGCTCGCCACAACGCCCGGCCATTTTCTTTTGGGGGGGGGGGGTTGCAGCCGTCATTGGTGTTTGGCAGGCCCAGGCTGGATTCGAACCCGCCAGCTCAGGTGTACGTGGCTGGCGCCTTAGCCGGTTGAGCCACAGGCGCCAAGCCTAGTTATCCTTTTCCAAAGGAACTTTGGGCTTGAGCCAACAATGGTGGCTCCAAGTCCCTCTGGCCCTCTTCTGTCCTTAACCCAGCCCTTTCCTCCCCACATCACACACCTGAGGCTGTGGGTGTGCGTGGGGCAGCACGTGTCTGTCGGGTGAGAGTGGTGAGCACTGTGCCTGCAGCCTCTCACCCTGGCCTATCGATGAGCTCATAAACTGCTGTCCAGAAGGATCCTCCTGCAGAGAAACCTCCTTTCCAGCTCCACCCAGATGAGCGAGCAGATGGAAAATTAGAGCAAGCCCTCATCTTGGGTCAGGGAAGAAAACATTCTTTTTTCCTCTTCTCGCTAAAAATATGCTCAGGGCTTTTTTGAGCCTTGATGCCATAAAAACCAGCTGTGGCTCCGAACAGCCCCCGCAGCCTTTGCCCAGGGAGAAGGAAAATACAAACAACCGTTGGAGGCGTGATCCAGGCCCGGGTCCAGGCGCTGGGCTCAGCCTCTAGTCACCTCCGACCTGGAACTGCATCTCTGTTCATCCTGGTGTGAGCCTGGTACACCAAGGTCATTTGGCTCTTCTTGTTTTAATTCTTGTTGCTGAGGATTAGAAGTTCACAAGAGGTGGGCGTGACTTGGGCTCGGCTACCAGAAATCTCCCCACCTTGTGGGGAAGACAGAGGGTGCGTGAGATACCCAGAGTCAGCCTGAGAGAGTCCTCTTGTAGCCTAGAGCAGGGCGAGGCCACATCTGATCTGGGGAGCAGGAAGGTTTCCTGGACCAAGGGACATCTGGATGGCCTTAAGGAAGGATGGCCTTCTAGGAGGAGGAATAGATGGGGACAGTGGTCACTGTGTGTTGATGGTGACCAGATTGGAAGGCAAAGGTGGGGAAACAGAGCAAATCAGCTGAGGCGGTAGATTGGAATCCTGGATGCCGGTTGAGATGTTCACTGGGTGATGGGGAGCCAAGGGAGGTGCTTGAGCATGGGAGTGACTTGTTTGCAGCTGGGCTGCTTGGAGGATGTTTGGAGAGGCTGGAACTGAGAGCTTTGTTGGGGAGTTCCTTAAAGAAAGACCCATACCTTCTAACTGGGCTTCCCAGTGCCCTGGTTCCTCCCATCACGCACGAGCCTTTGCAGGAGAGCGTGGCGGGGACCTGGTGTGTGCGGTCGGGGTGCTGGCTTCTAGTTCTCACTCTGCTGTGAACACGTGTGCACGTGAACAGACTGTCCCTCCTGCAGAGATCGTTCCCTGTCGCTGGAATGTCAGTGCTGGAGGGCTTGTCGGTGTCCAGGTGCCCTGCCGTACAGGGACTCTGGACCCCAGAGAGGGGAAGGGATTGCTCACTACCACCCAGCACTGCCACAGCCAATAAGGCCAGGATAGGACACCCGGGCTCCAGGCTCTGAAGGAAGATGTCCCGGTGTAGATTCGTAGTTCTTGGGGCCCCCTTGGGCTAGCCTCTGGCAACAATTCTGTCCCCAGAGAGCTGCCTCTTCCATCTGTCTTGCCTCAGGGAAGAGGCCTGCGCTGAGGGGAAGCGGGACCCTGCTCCTCCTCCTGGTGCCCCCACTTGGTGGGGCTCCTCGCGGCATCTCATCTCATTTCCTCTTGCAGCAGCTCTGTGAGGGTGGGTTTGTCACCCATTTTTGCAGAAGATAAAACTGGGGCCTGAGAGGTGGACTGATGTCCCCCCCAGACCGGTAGCTTACCAACTAGACTACCTAGTAGAGCCAGGATGTGCCCCCGAGAGCCTCTGGCTACTCTGCGGGGGACCCTGTCCTTCCTGCCGCACTCCGGCTCCCTTCAACCAGACCGGAGCCATGTGAGAGAGTCCCATTCACTGCGGGCTCCCAGGGCCCCAGGCCAGGCACAGAGTGTATGGAATGGACGTGTGGCCCTGGGCAGACGATACAGGCTGGACCAGTGTTTACCTCCTCGTCCGGAATCCTTTGCTGGCCAGGGGAGAGCCCCCTCTTCAGGCAGCCCCAGTGAGGCCCTTTCCACACCTCCCAGGTTCCATGCAGCAACCGAGGCAGGGAACATCTCCCTGCGGGCAGCTCCCTAAAGGCCTTTGCCCCCTGCCTCCTCCCCTGCCCAGCCAGCCCAGCAAGGTGAGTGGGTGCCAGGTCAGACCCTTAGAGGTAAGTGCAGGGGACAGCCAGTAGCTGCCTGAGACCAGGGAGCCCAGAGGAGAGGCTGGGACAGGGGGCTTGGGCACCCCTGAAAATTGAAAAATAGCCCTGCAATGGCCAACCAGCTAAACGTCCTTATGTGACGTGTGTGGCCATTTTGCCGGCCATGTTGCTTTTAAGACAGATTCTGCCCCAGCCCTGGTGCCAGCTGCAGTCCCTGGAGGCAGGAGCCTCCTGGCAGAGTGGTGGATTTCCACACTCCCTGCCCTGGGCACCTCATGGTCTTGGCCCACACAAGGCCCCTCTGCCATGAGAGGTACCCCCTTGCTCTGCCCTAGCCTGGTCCCCGCCTGCATCTACCTGACTCCTACGTGGTCCTGGTTCCCCCTGCAGCCTCTCTGAGCCCCCACAGCAGCCTGGGGCTCGAGCAATACTAATAATAACCACAGCGGCTTTCAGTACCATTTCCTGAGCACTGACTAAGCGCTGCAGCTGTAGGGAATGCTTTGCATTGCTTATGCCTTTTTATCTTCACGATCCACCTAAGAAGCAGTTCATTATATAGACTCCTGATAAGAAATGCATGGCCCAGTCACGGGATTTCATTCAGTGGTGTCAAATTTGTTTTGGAATCACCTGGCGAATATCCACAACTTGGGGCCTGGGTCCCACTCCAGGGGCCATCGTTTGATTGCTCTGGGGTGTGGCCTGGGTTTGGGAAATTTTAAAAAGATCCCAGAAGATTCCAAAATGCAGATAAGTTTGGAAACCACCACCTCTCTCTTTTCCAAACAGAATTAACGAAGGAACTTAAAGGAAAAAGCCAGCTTTAGTAAGGTACACGTGGCATACAACGGATGGTACATACTCAAAACATAGGATTTGGTAAGTTTTTTAACCATTTTAAGTGCACAGTTCTATAGTGTGAAATATATTTACATTGCTGTTTGACGATCTCCAGAACTTTCCATCTTGCAAAACTGAGACTCTGTGCCCAGTAAACAGCTCCCCCTTCTCCCCCTCCCGGCCTCTGGCAGCTCCCATTCTTCTTTCCGGGTCTATGTCTGTGCGACTCCAGCTCATATAGGTGGAATCACCCAGCATCTTTTTGTGACTGACTTATTTCACTTAGCACGATGCTCTTAAGATTCATCTGAGGCTGAATAATAGTCTATTGTATGCGCCACCCGTTTTCGTTATCCCTCCATCAGTTGACAGACTCATGGGTTGCTCGCACCTCTTGTGGAGTAATGGTCACCCCAAATTATGCTGCAGGACTGTAGGGGGTGTAAACATGCCTTCCAGACCCTGCTTTCAAATGTTTTGGATCTATACCCAGAAGCGGGATTGCCAGATCGTATGGTGATTCTAGTTAATGTTTCCCACAGCGGCTGCACCATTTATTTTACAGTCGTTCCAACCTCCAACAGTGCACAAGGGGTCGAATTTCTCCATATTGTTGTAATTTTCTGTTTTCTGGATAGTAGCCATCCTCATGGGTGCGAGGTGCTGTTTCATCATGGTTACCATTTGCATTTCTCTAATGATTAATGATGCTGACCAATTTTCTTGTGCTTCTTGGCCATTTGTAAATCATCTTTGGAGAAATAATAAAGGAACTTCTTTTTTCTTTAAAGACAGGGTCTCATCACAACAGCCCAGGCTGGAGTGCAATAGCACAATGACAGATCAGTCCAACTTCATCCTCCTGGCTTCGAGCAATCCTCCCCTCTCAGCCTCCTGAGAAGCTGGGCCCATAGCTGCATGTCATCACACGCACCCAATGTTCCTAATTTTTGTAAAGACAGGGTCTTGCTGTTTCCCCAGGCTGGTCCTGAACTCCTGGCCTTAAGTAATCCTCCTCGAGTGTTGGGATTACAGGTGGGAGCCAGTGCACCCAGCCTGAAGGGACTTTTCACTGAGGTGTGACTGCAGGGGAAAGGTCCCCTGAGGGATGATGATGCACCAGAAACTGGTGACAGGAGGAAGCTGTAAGCACCTTTAGGCCTGCAGGCAAGAGGAAGCCACTGGGTATCAGAACCTCAGAGCAGGAGCTGCAGAATAGGGGCTGTCTGGCCAGGATTGGGGACCCTGGGACAGGGACACAGCCACAGCCAGAACTGCGGGCCAGCAGGGGGAGCGGGAAGAGTTCCTGACCCCTCTCTCTCTTCCTGCTGCCTTCTGCTTTCCTCCCTGGGTGAGCCCAGCCTCCTGGGGTGCAGAGCAGGGCAGGGGGGGGGTGGGAATGAATGGTGGGGTGTCAAGTAGAAAAACCCACAAAGAAGTGCATGTTGCAGACTCCATTTTATACTTGTGGAAACTGAGGCTCATGTGTGGCACAGCTTGGAGGTGGCTGGGCCCAGATTTGAACTCTGATCTAGGTGAGAGGCTGAATGTTCTAACCATTGGGCAACACCGTCTCCGGGCAGTGCTCAGGGAGGGAGCGCTGAGGGGAATCCTTTTTCAGCCACAGTGCCAGCTCCTCCCCTGAGCTTGGCCAAGGCTGATCTGCCTCCTTCTTCCATCTAGAAAGCAACTGAGCTGAAAGGTGATTCTGTTCTTGATGGGAGTGAGGACAGGTCTGGGAATTGTCACCTGCTAATGACAGCCAGCTCCTCCAAGTTCTGCCCCTACGTGAGGCTCTAACTGCTACTTGTTTTTATCTGCTCCTGGAGCCACCAAATCCTAGAGTTGAAAGAGACCTCACAGACTCTCTGGACCAAACCGCTCATTGTCCAGGAGGAAAAACTGAGGACTAGACCGCAAGCGTCCTGGCTTCTATACCAGGGCTCTTTCCGGCATACTCTGAGTATACTCTGCTCACCAGAGCTGATTATTTTTGGTCCCCTTGTCTCTGGGGAGCCCACAGATGGAACAATGGCCACCTTGGGTCATTCTCACGCATACAATAGAGCGGGTCCCCTGGCCTGCTCTTTGCCAGCACTCTGCCTGCTCAGGGTGCTCTGCACAACTCTGCACCAGGAAAGAAGCTGGGTTGGTGGGCAGGACACACAGCTGGCCTTCTCAGAAGAGCCTGTTTCTAAGCACACTGGTGCCCTTGGTGGCCTCTGTGTGGATCGGTGGAGCAGGGTGGCCATGCTCCCTGCCTCCAGACCCCAATTCTGGGCTCCTTGCTCCAGGAGATCTCCTTTGTGCCCCTGGAAGACCAGAAGCCCTTTGAGGCTTGACTCTGAAGACCTCGACTGTTCCAATGAGAAGGGCTCTGAGCTGTACCGGGGTAGTCTCTTAGTGTAGGGAGGGGAGCTCCGAAGTCCAGAGGCTGCTGAGAATTGTGCTGAGACTCGTTTAGGTACTGGATGCCGGCACCAGTGGTTGGCATGCTTTCAGTCCTTCCTTCCTGCCCCTTCCCTGGAGTTCTGCCTGGCAACCGCCCTCCTGCATTTTTGCAAAGCGATGTCATCTGCAGATAATGGTTTTTCTGTTCCTGGTGGAGCAGGAGTTCCTGATATGGTGCTTTGGGGGCGGGGCTCAAGAGAGCTTGTCCACCCTGCAGGCAGCGGGGCTGGGTAGAGCCCTCCCCTCCCACTGCTGTGTCTGAGGTGTAAGGTGGCGCATTGTCTCAGGCCTCCTGGACTCAGCCTGAAATGATCAAAGCTGCAGAGACTCCAGGAAGCCTCTGCTGACTCCGCCCTGTGCAGATGGGAGTCAGAGGCCCAGAGAGGGAGAGAGCGGGTCCTGCATGTGCTCACACAGCATTTAGAGCCTAGCCTAGACTCCCAACATCCACAGCCACTCGCCCATAGTTCAGGGTCTTTCAGTCTCAACACTATTGACATTTTGGGCCGAGGGGTTTCATTGTGGGGGCTGCCCTGTGCGGTCAGGGCTGTTTAGCAGCATCCCTGGCCTCTACCCACTAGATGCCAGCAGCACCCCTCTCAAGTTCTAACCACCAAAAATGTCTTCAGATGTCTCCAAATGCTTTTGCTTATGGGACCTGTTGGCAGGAGAGGGTTCCAGAGTCTGAAGCCCAAAGGACGCTTTGTCTGAGGATCTGACTTCATGGCAGACACCTTCAGGATATTAAGGCAGGCCTGGAGAGTGCCGGGAGGGCCTGGAGGGCCTGGAGAGGGCCCAGGAGCTCCTTCTGGCTAGGAATACTGACTGCTTCCTCTCACCACTTTTCTTGGAACAAAACTGCCAATTTATTTTCTTGGGGAAATAAAAATAAATGCTGGCTTTTGTAATCCCATCCTTGATCCCATCTGGAAAAACCAGGCTCATGGAGCTTGGCCACCGAGCTCTGAGGGCTGTTTGGCGGAACCCGTCGTTACAATGGGCCCTCGAACATCGGAACAGGCACAGCTGACATTTCCTTTCCTGTTACAGGGCTTCTTGGAATGTGAGCCCCAGGAGGCAGTCCGTGGGCAGAAGGAATTTGGTGGAAAAAAGCCCCGGACAGGCCAGAGGCCAGCTCGGCTTCTGACTTGCTCTGTGACTTTGCGCAGTTGCTCTTTTCTTCTCTGGGCCTTGATCTCCCCATCTGCAAAGTGGGGGAAACTATGTGTCTCAACATGGGGTTCTTGGATGCCTGCATCAGAACCCCTCAAGGAGACATTAAAATGCATATCCCTGATGCCTCTCCCAGACCTCCCGAGGCTTTTATACACTTCCAAGTGATTAGGATGTGTGTAACTTTTGGGCCAAGGACCCTCTGCCTGCCCCAAGTGTGAACTCATTATAGTTCTGCAGAGTCTCCTGCCTCCCATCCACCAATAACCAAGTGTGAGGATCTTGCTTGAGGCGAGAGGGTAAAATTACATGGTGGGCTGGGGCTGGGCATTGCTCCTGAAAATTATCTGCTTTCAAGCTCTTGGCAGGTTCCCTGAGACCCTTCATCCAACTGAAGTCACTGTTAAAGCGTTTTATTCCTCCAGTGATGAAATTCTAGCTGCTAGTTACAGAGTTTGCTTTCAAAATTGTGCCATTTATTATTTTTGTTGGACTGGCTTGTAAACCCATGTATAGTCATACATCATTTATAGTGCCTTATTCCACAAGAATGCATTTTCCAGATGAGGTCTATTTTTTTCTGTTAAAAACTTAAAACCTTTCTTTTTTTAAAAATGGAAATCCTTCCCAATGTGTTACTTATTTATACTATCTTAAATGAGGGTGGGGAAAGCTAACATTTTACTCATTATCTGTGCCCAGGGTTGTCATTGGGTGTGTCAGCAATGATGCTTTTAGGGACTCCTAACTGTGTGGTCACTGTACCTGAACACTGAATGTCCCCCTAGGCTGATTAATCTTGTGTCTGCTTCTAAAAGTTTTGCTATCTCTTATTTTTACATTTTAAAAGATTTCTTTCCCACAAGACATCAGTAGTAACTTCTCAGCATGTCATCACAACTCCCTTCTAATGGAAAACCAACAACTCACATGTATCGGAACTGTATGCTTCACACGTGTAAGATTAATTAACAATGAATGAGAAGATTCTCTGATGAGTCAAGGGCATGCATGGTCTTTTGAGATTTACTCTAATAGTTTGGAGTAGGGGGTCATTTTTTTTCCTTTCTAATATTCAGCCCAGTACCAGATGCTTCCTGATAGCTTTCTGGATAAATGGGGAATGGGTGTAGATATATCTTTCCATGTATCTAATTTGCATTGTGGGTGAACTCATTTTGTTTCTGCATTAGAGATGACTTTGTTTCCTCCTCATCTCACCTTGTTCTTTGAGGAGCTGCTCCAGCCCTAGCCTATGCATGACACAGGACTCATGATGCGTGACAAATGATCCAGCCCACTGGCCACTTGGGCCAATCAGATTTTCTGCCAGGAAATTTGCAACTGGCTTTCAGAACTGAAGAAGCTCATCTGTGGGGAGCTGAACTCTCAACCGAGGTGACTCAGGAGCTGAGGCCATCATAAGATGCCGTCCTCCTGGGGCCTTGGGCAAGCCCAGAGTGAGTCTAGAAGCCAAGTCCTAGAGGGAGTCTGCAGGGTGTATGTGTGGGTGGGGGGAGAACTAATCAAGTCATAGAATTCAGGGCAGGGAGAGCATGAAGGAGCCTTGTCTTCTCCCTGCATTTGGGAGATGGAGGCCTAAGGAATTGGGGGTTGGGGTAGAGATGGACCCAAGGTCACCTAGGGGGTGACTAAGCTGGTCCTATACTCTGCCATAGCTATTCTACTTCTTACTCTGGCACCTGGCTCAGGATGGACAGGGACCCTTCTCTCTCTTTCTGCCAAGTTCTTGGAATCTGAAGACTGGGTAGATGCAGACACAGCATGATTTGCTCCAAATGTCTCCCCAGCAGCTGGTCACCATGTCTACAATTCCACCATTAGATCTTCCATTTCCAGAAGTAACTCTGGGTCTTACCCACAGGGGGAATTAATTAATAGTCTGAGGAACCAAAGATAGGGAAACCCACACTTGTTGAATCCCCAGGCGATTTATACCCACCACACAGCCTTATGAAGATTAGTCCAATCAGACCCATTTCACAGAGGAGAAAACTAAGGCTCAGAGAAGTGAGGTGACTTGCCCAAGATCACACGGCAAGTCAGAAGCAAGACTCCAATCTGTTTCCAGAGTCTCTTTGCTCTAAGGCAAGCTAAGCTGAGCCAGCAGCTGAGGAGGTGGGGTGGTAACAAGATGAACTTGTCCCATGGAGTTATTTAGTGGGATGAGCTATGGCTTGGGACTTAGAACCAAATAGTTCCATAACTTTATTTACCCCTTTCTAGGCCTCAATTCCCTCACCTCCAGAGTAGGGGAGGCCTGGAAGTACTCTGCAATCTCAAAAAATTCTATGGGCTGAGAGTGGGCCCAGGCTCTAAGGCCAGAGGTAGGAGGATCCTCTGGAATTTAGAACTGTTCACCCATGGCTTAGATTCCAAGTGACCAGCAGGAAGAGCATGGACTCTGGACCTTGATTGCCTGAATTCAAAGCCCTGTGCTGTAGGTTAATTAACTGCTCTAGCCTCAGTTTTCTTATCTGTACAATGGGATAATAATAGTAAAAATTAAATTAGTTAATGCCTGCAGAGTCAGAACAGTGCCTAGTACCAAGTAAATGCTCAATGTGTATTAATTATTACTATCATTTCCAAGGCACTCCGGTGCCCCTTGGGGGTGAGAAGGTTGAAGCTTCCTGTCTGACCACCTCCCATCTCTTCCCATAGGCAGTGGCAGCCATGGGATCTAGCAGTGGGCCCCTGCGGGCTTGTTTTCTGGGCAGAGTGAATCCGTGATCACTCAGACATGACACATGGCCCGGCCGGCCACCCCCTCTGAGACCACAGGCAGCCAGTCCCGGGCTAAAAATACACTTTCATGAATGGGGCCAGAGAGGGCCATTCTGGGACCCACAATTAGTGTTTGTGCTAAAGCTAGTCCCTGACTCTCCACCCATGTGCTTTGGTAACACCCTCTGTGCTGCTGCCCCAGGGGAGACGCACCCAGGTTGGGGGGATTGTGGGCAAGGACCAAGGGGGCTGGGAGCAGGGGTACACACTTGATGGGTCCTCTAGCAAGTAAGGAGAGAGCAGCCGGTCACCCAATTCCCCTACTGTTGAGTGGGGTAGGAGCTAAAGTCTCTCCTTACAGTGAAGGAAATGGACTTTTCTGGAATTCACAGCAGGGGATATAAAGTTAAATTTTGACTCTGGGTCTGTTCCCCCTTTGAAGTCTACTCCCCTCCACCTGGTGCCACATGGAAGCCCCTTGGGGAGGAGCCCTAACTTGGCAGGGGGTGGCTGGCCTCAGCCATCTGTCTTCTGTCCCGAGACTCACGGTATGGTCATCATCTGAGGATCAGAGACAGGAATTGCAGGCCCAGCTCAGGGGACAGCAGAACCTGAGCTGAGGCTGAGCTGGAGATGCCCCAATGGGGCATGCGGTGGAGGATGTGGCTTGGCGGGGGGGGGGTGGTAGACCTGCAGGTCCAGGACAGGAGAAGCTGAGGCAGGCAGGAGTCATGGGGGTGCCCATGGCTCCTGTGGAGGGAGCTGATGAGTGGCATCCCTGGGACATGACCTGAGTGTAGCTGCCAGGAGGGGAGGCGGTGGGGGGCAGGCACTCAGGCCACCCAGGGGGGCTTGAACCTGACCAGACTGCTGCCCTGAAAACATCCTTTCCAGGCACCCTGCTGTTTGGGTGCTGCGTCCCCACCCCCACTGGACTGTGAGCTGTCTGAGGGCAGAGCCCTTGGGAAAGAATGATAAGGTGGGACTTGGGGCCCAGGGACCCAGACAGCGGCATCCTTCTGAGAGGATCAGGAGCCCAAGGGCAGGGAGAAGGGTTAAGTCTGAGCTACTCCACTCAGGGACCTCTCAGGCTCCTGGACATGGGACCACTCTGAACTCAGAAGACAGTGCCCTCTTTCTGGACCCTGGAAGAAAGAGTGCCTACCACGGAGGGCCTAAGCCTCTGGCTGAGAAAAAGCAGATGGTAACAACGGGTGACCCTCTGCTTCAGCTTCTCCAGCCTGGCATATGGGGCTTGTAGAATTTGAGACGCTGAGGCCTGTGGAAATTTGAGAATCTGGGAAATTTTAGAGCTTTGGGGGAATCCATTGAAATCTTGGAAATTTTAGAACTTTTGGATTCTTTAAACCTAGAGCCCTTTAGACTCTTGTGACATTTTGGAATGTTGAGAGATCTAAGTTTGGGGCTCTGTAAATTTTAGGCGGAAGATGTCCTCTTGGCATCGAGGAGGCCGTGTGACGGATGACGCTTGACTCAACCTCTCCCCTCCCCTAGCCCTCAGAGGCCAGCATTCCAAATATCCCAGTTTTGTGAGGTTTTTCTTTTCATATTTTAAAAATAAAATTGCATCGATTATCTTAAAAGTTTGATGTGTTGCTCAAACACATGACAATAATGATTGTTGCCTCTCGTGTCACAGATTTGCCAAATATTCATGTCGAGATGAGATGCAAAAGTCATCTGCTTTACAGGTGAGGAAGCTGAGGCCCACAGAGGATGCGGATTTTGCTCAGAGCCCTAAGCGCTCTGGCTGGGGCTTTTCCACAGACTTTCCACAGACTTTCTCCTGCTCCTAGGTCCCCTCTCTGCAAAATGGGGCTGGGGACTTGTGAGCCCGGCCCAGATCCGCGTGCCTGGAGTGTGGGATGCTTGTAAGGAGTGGGGGGACTCGTGGTGACTGCCAGCAAGCAGGCACACGAGGAAATGAGGGAAACAGAATCTCCACTGTGGCCCAGCCAGGCGCTCAGAGCCTGGGAAGTTTATTGGAGGTTTGGAGAGTTGTTCAGACTCAGGTTACTTTGCTTTCCCAGCCCCTTCCTCCCCTCCCCTCCTCCGCTTCCTCTGCCATGTCATCACCCCCATCCTCTCCCCCTGTCTCGTGTCTTCTGCGCCCCATGGCCTCTGTCTCCTCATGGTCCCCCTGCCTGAGGCTCCGTGAGCTTGTGGTTTCTGTAGGCCCAGCTCCTCTTGCTTTTCTTTGCATAGGGAAGACTTGATGGGTTTGGAAGCCCCCCACCAGGAAGGGCCATGGATTAAAGGAGCTCTGATTCTTCAGTACTAATTGGAGAATTCCATTCACTCGGTCACACTAGCTCCGGGAGCTAGCACAGCCACCCTAGAGTTGGCATGCGGTCTCACAAGAGTGCCCTCACGACAGCTGAGGTCATAAGTCCATCTGACCAACGAGTTATGAATTTGGAGGTTCCCACAACCCCTTCTTGAGATAATTCACTAAAACAACTCATACAACTCAAGGAAGGGCTTTGCTTACTATTAATATTACTGGTTTATTCAAAGGATACAACTCAGAGCAGCCAGAGGGAAGATATGGAAAGGACAAGGTAAGAAGGGTTTGCACAGAGTTGCCATGGTCTCCAAGAGAGTCCACGTGTGCAGCAGCCCAGAGGCTCTCCAAACTGTTGGTTAGGGTCTTTATGGTAGTTTCATTACGACTGATTAAATCACTGGCCCATCTTTCCCCCATGGAAGTGGAGGTGTTGGTGCCTCTGTTATTTCCTCAATGTCTTTGCACATGCTGTTCCCTCTGTTTGGATGCTCTTCCCCATCCCCTACCCCAAGTCCTGGCTTGCTCCTCCTCCTCTCTCAGCCTTTGCACAGCTGACCACTCTGAATGACACGCCCCTCTTGCATTTTCTTGCTACTCTTCATTGTCTTACTACTCCTCAACCTTTCTAAGGATAGACTTATTTGCATGATGGTTTAATGAATCACTAGGCTGCATACACTAACCAGGAGGGCAGGGATTGGATCTGTTTTGTTTTGTTCGGCACTACACAATGGTCTGCCTTGATGGAGAGCTATTGACTAAGTCAAGTAACGGTGTTAAATCAGAGATGATTACAATATACAAAGGCTTCTGTGTATGAGTGAATTAGAAAAAATGGAAACTTGAATTGTAAAAAATAGCCTATTTAAAAATTTTAGATCCACAATGGACTTTGTATGGCCATTAAACTCACAATGTAAGAGCATATTTATGACCAACAGCATTAGTCATTAGGGAAATGCAAATCAAATCCACGAGGAGGTACCTCTTTACACTCATAGGATGGCTATAATTTAAAAAAGAGAGAGAAAGACAAAATAACCAGCATTGGTGAGGATGTGGAGAACTGGAATCCTCATACATTGCTGGTAGGAATGTAAAATGGTGCAACCACTGTAGAAAACAGTCTGGAAGTTCCCCCCAAAGCTGAGTTATTATATGGCCCAGCAATTCCCCTCCTAGGTATAGATCTAAGATAAGTAAAACTATGTTCCCATGAAAGTTGTGCATTGGATGCTCACTGCTCATTATTCACAATTTCCAAAAAGTAGAAACAACTCAAATGTTGATCAACTGTGATAGATAAACAAAATGTGATCTATTCATATAAGGCATGCAGTACTGATTCATGCTACTGACCCTGAAAACATTACGTTAAGTGAACAGCCACATATTGTAAGATTCTATTTATGTGATCAATCCAGATGCCAAATCCACATACACAGAGAGGAGATGATTGGTTACCAGGAGGTGAAAGGAAGGAGAATTTGGACTGACTAGTAATAAGTATGAGGCTTCTCTTCGGGTTGATGCGAATGTTCTGGAATTAGATAGTTGTGTAACACAGAGGATATATCAGGAGCCACTGAATTGTGCAATGTAAAGCAATGAATTTTGTGTCATGTCCCTCCCCAAATAAAAGTATGACCGATGATAGAAAAAGGTGCTCAGGATTTAGTAAAGGGAAAAGACAGGGTGTATAACTTAGTTATGGTATCTTATCTATTATACTCTTCATACCATAATTTTTAAAAAGTACAGTATTAGAATGTGTGTGGGAGTGGTGGGGGGAGAAATGCTACGTTTGTCTTGATTTTAAAAGTGACCTGAGAAAGAACTCTCCCGTGTCTCCCTTCAACTTTTTCTTCTCTACTGCTCAAATCCTGGCTGGGTTGAAACTTCGCCTTGGAGTAGGGGGTCTGGGGAGGGCGGTGGGTGGGACGGGTGGGGACAGAAGAAGCTGCCTGTTGTCTCTATTTCTGGACCAGAAAATTCTTCATGGGTTGGATAGTCTCATGATTGCCTCAGACTCTGTTTGCAGCTTAAAGGAATTGTCATTACTAAGAACTGAGCAAAAACCCTCGCCCTCCACCCCCACCCTGCAGGGAGTTGCTCCACTGACTACATTTTAAAGAGATAGCGGACACGAAATTAAGTTGTTTTGATTACATCACTAGTTTGGCTATTCAACCTGCTGATTCTAATACAGCAGTTCTCAACCAGTGGGTCGCGACCCCTTTGTAACAACGAAAATACATCCTGCATTTCAGATATTTACCTTACGATTCATAACAGGAGCAAAATTACAGTTATGAAGTAGCAACAAAAATAATTTTATGGTTGGGGATCAACCTCACAAAGTGAGGAACTGTATTAAAGGTTTGCGGCATTAGGAGGCGTTAGGAAGGTTGAGAACCACTGTTCTAATAGTTTTATTTCTGTGCCTGCTGTGAGCCAGGCTTTGGGCTACTGCCACAAAGATTTCCCCTCATTTAGCCTTAAAAACATCCTAGAGGCAGGCCTTACCCTTCAGATGATCCAGAATGAGAAACTGAAGCCCAGTGTGGTGAAGCTGCATGTCCTTGGTCACACAGTAGTAAGTGGCGGATCTACTGTTCTGAGCCTCTATTTCCTCATCTGTGAAACGGGGATGCTGTGGTTTGCACTCCATAAGGATTGATTAGCAGGGGTGAGTAGAAGTGCTCTGTGCACAGTAGGAGATGCAGTCAAGGTTCACACCCTCCTCCCTCCATATGCCTGCGCTGTGTCTCTGGGTGGGACTGGGCCTGGGCGTTTAGCCTTGTGGGTCCTACATCTGGGAAGCACAGGCTTGCTGGCACACTGAGTTTTTGGATTCTGGGAATCTCCCCTCCTGTCCCTTGATCCTTCATGTCTGAGCAGCTGACAGCAGGAATCTGCACGGCCAGGCTGGAGGGGTCCTGGGCTCTGGGGAGGGCAGCTTCCTCCCCAGAGATTTGCCAGGGCTCAGTCTGTTGGCCCAGTCTTTCTTGGGCAGCACCCTGCTTTACACCTCACTTAACGCTGCTGTTTCTGGTTTACTGGTAACCAGGCAGAATCTGCCGAATCCTCAAAACATGAGAGGCTGAGGTTTGCTCTGCTGGTATCTGGCTTCCTGCTGGTCCTTGCCAGGAGACTTAGGTAATTGCAGAAGTCTGGATTGAGAGAGGCCCTTGTCCCCTGGTTCCTAGATTAGTGGCAGGATAGCCTCAGCTTCCTCATTGGGGGAGTTTTTCCCTCAAGTCCCCCAGCCAGGCCTTCCAACCTCTCTTGCTGTGTGATCTCAGGCAGAGACCTTTGCCTCTCTGGGCCTCACCTCGTGAGCCCATGCGTACGCAGAGAGGATTGGTTCTCCACCCATTGTGTGTGTGTGCATTCATGGTCTGTGAAGGAGTGTGTATGTGTGAGAGATGGGAACTTTGGAAACAGGGGTCATTTTAGGTTGTCATGATGATAAAAGTGGGGTGCTATTGGCATTCAGTGCTGGGATGCCAGGGATTCTAAGTGTCCTGCAATGCATAGGACAGTCCTACATAATGAGGGCCAGTTGTGCCTCACTGGGAAATTATGAGTGGGACCATTTCTGAGGTCTATGACTTTTAATATTGTAGGATTGGTGCTGGAAAAAAGCTTATTGCTATTTGATCTGGGGAAGAATTTTCTTTTGTTAATGTAGCTATAATCTCTTGAGTCTACCAAAGACCGTGCCAGGTGCCCGAGAATGAAGAAGCCTCCGAAAAGTCCCCCTGCCCTGTCAGAGGGTGGGGCTGGCTCCCTGGAAGGCCCCTGGCTGGGGGTAACTGTGGGAAGGTTTGGGATTAAGGGATGGAGGGAGCAGAATTCCCACCCTGACAGACTGAGAGAGCCTGAAGCTGGGGGAAAGAAAGGGAGTGTGGGGCCGGGTTGGGGAGGAGGGCATGGCTGGGTACTGGGCCCTTGGAAGGGGGCCCTATGAGGCCAAGTGAACAGAGAGAAGTTTTTGGAAGTATGGGGTTGGGCAGGAAAGCAGGCTGAAAACCAGGGATGTCAAGTGTTCAGGGCAAAGTGTGTTTTGCAGTGCAAACACGTTCCACATTCCATCACCAGTTCAGTCTACACACACTCGTATGTGTCCCGGGAGAACAGTAACTGAGGAAGGGGCTGAGCAGTTTCTCTCAGGAGGGGGCTGCTAAGATGGCTCTTAGCAGGACAGGTGGCAGACGGGCGACTCCACAGAGTGGCATCAGTGAGGAGCAGAGAGACCAGGAGGAGGTGAGGGCCCCACAGTGAAATCTCAAGTGCTGAGTGAGGGGCTCGTGGCTTTACTGGTAATAATGATAATAATGTTCCGGTGTTTATGCAACATTTCCCCCATGGTAGGTTTGATGAGGCCAGGAGTGCCAGTGGCCAACCTACCAGGTTCCCAGTTTGGTTTGGGCTACTGAGTGCAATCTCAGCTCTGCCTTTTACCAGTGGGTGTAGCCTTGGCAAGTCACACACACTTGTCTAAGTGTCAGCTTCCTCCTCTGTGAAATGGCAGTAAAGTGGCTCGGCGCCTATGGCTCAACGAGCTAAGGTGCCAGCCATGTACACCTGAGCTGGCAGGTTCAAATCCAGCCCGGGGACCCGCCAAACAATGATGGCTGCAACCAAAAAATGGCCGGGCGTTGTGGGGGGCGCCTGTAGTCCCAGCGACTTGGGAGGCGGAGGCAAGAGACTCGCTTGAGCCCAGGAATTGGAGGTTGCTGTGAACTGCGATGCCACAGCACTCTACCCAGGGTGACAGCTTGAGGCTCTGTCTCAAAAAAAAAAAAAAAAAAAGAAAGAAATGCAAGTAAAGTAAGTGCTTCAAATAGAGCCTAAAGGACACTGAGCCCAACTCTCCCTTTCCGTGAGAGTTGCCAGGGTCAACACGCTCCACCTTCTCCGGGGTAGGGAGACTGCAGCTGGCATTTGGGTTTCACAAATGTCTCCCAGTTGAGAGACACCAATTCTACAAGGTAAATATTCTATGCTCACACCAATTCTACAAGGTAAATATTCTACTGCCCACTGCATAGCTGGAGACACAGAGACTCAGAGAAGGGAAGAGGCTTGCCTGAGGCCACACAGCTACTAAGTGCTGAGCCAGATTTGAAGTCAAGTTTCCTCGCTGCTCTAGGAAGCCTCCAGAGCTGTGTGATGGTGGAATAGGGTGCCTTGAGAGGTAATGAGCTCCCCATCACTGGGCAGGTCGGAAGAGGATTTCTGCTCTGGGCGGGGGCACAGACGGTCCCTGGCTGTCTAGGATTCAACCCTGTGATGCGGTTTTAGGCTTTGGGAAGAGTTGTAGGGATTACTAGTGGGCTTCTAGGTGTGGGTCATGGGGTTTGAAGGCTGGGGATTGCTAAGAATGCTAAGAAAGCTGGCGGACCCTCAACAACATACAAGGTGGTGTGTGTGTGTGTGTGTGAAGGACAGAGCAGGGAGAGCATGTGCTGAGTCAGCAATGCTGTCCTTCCTTCCGCAAGAGCCCTGCCCTGATGGTGAAGCCACGTTACAAGGAACAATCTAGACTCGAGTTTGCAGACAGTGACATAGAACATGGGCACAAAACTCCCAGAGGAAGGTGACTACTGGGTCCCCGACATTCTTTACCAGACGGCCTGACTCTTCTGTTCTCTGGGACTGGCCAGAGGGGACCATGGGAGATGGGGGAACAAGGGCCCACAGGTGGGGCCAGTGGCCTGAGCCACAGACAGGGCCTCAGGAATCTGGTGCTACCGACTCACGGGGTGACCTTCTCTTCCTGCCATCTGTCCAAGAAGGGCCTATGCTAGGCTCTTTCCTGCCCACTGAGGAGGGTCTTGGAAGTCTGACTCGAGTTCCTAGGAATTCCCCAAGCTGGGAAGACTCGGGAGTATTTCCCTAAAAGGACTTGTGGGCGAATGAGTGGCCCAAAGAAGCATAATTGCATCAAAGATGAGGAAAACAATTGAGTGCAGAAATTTCCTGTAGGAAAGGTACCAGGGACATTCCTCAGTTGCCGGGGGTGGGGGGTGGTGGGGTGTCAGGGGGGTGCTTTCCTCCTGCTCAGGGCACGTGACCTCTCCGAGGAAAGAGAACAGCTGCTCCCCCCGACATAACTCCGGACTGAGTGTGGGAAAATAGGCTGGAATTCTATCAAGAGCCATTAAGGTTAGACACTTAGTTCAACCAGATAAAGCGGTCACTTGGGCCCCTTTACTCTGAGAGGGATTTGGCCCGAAGTTGTAAACAGGTTTAACAAGGCTTAGAGAATTCTGCACACTGTGAACAGAAAGAGAGAAAGAAGTAAGGAGAAGGTGAGGTTTCAGATCAACAATGAAGTAGGCGCTGGCCATTTTCCTGGGCCGCGCAGGGCATCTTGGCAGTGGGTGCCTGGTTTCTGCTCCTCAGAAATCTTTAGTACATTGCTGGAAGAAAGAATCTGAAAACTAGAGTCAAAAGCCAAAATAAAAGTCAAAGTTCAAATCCAGGACATGATAATGAACTCATGCTGGGAGCCAAGCCCCTCACGTGCATGAGATCACGGAATGCAGGAGAAAATAGCAGTCAATACCCCTCTTTTGTAGAGGGGGCTGTGGGCTCAGAGAGGCCACGTCCATTACCCAGGGCCACATGGCTTCCCCTCCTGTGCCACAGATGCCCATACCTTTCTCATTCCTTTTCTGTGCTGAGAGCTGTGCTAAGTGGTGGAGGGTCCAGGGACAATAGGCCACACCCAGAGGATAGTCCGATACTCCCTACAGCCAATTTAGAAAAGGAATTCCTGCAGTTGGGAGCTCAAAATCCCAGACCCAAGGCAGCGGGAACTCTAGGCAGGGCTGCAGTGGGCTCAGAGAGGACGTGGGGGGTTAAGGCTCTCTGTGGGAAGGTGGTCAGGGAAGGCGAGGACAGATGTCCCTATTCCAGGATTGGCCATGGAAGGGTGGTTCCCTAGGGACCAAGGTTGTTGAGGAGCCCCAGCCACGCACTGAGCACTGTCCTTAGAGGCATGGTGGCAGAGTGGTTGGGGACTTGGGCTTTCAAATCAGGCAGACCTATACTCCAAACTGGCTCCAGCTCTGTGTGCCTTTGGGCAAATTATTAGCCCTCTCTGAGCCTCAGTTGCTCCTACTATTAAACAAGAATAATACTTTGCTTACAGGGATTTCTGTGTAAAGCATTTGTCCCAGTGCTTGGCACATCAGAAGCACCCCTAAATGGAAGATCCTATTATTTAGTTTGTGAATGGGCAAGCCCCTCTCTGCATGTTCCCTGGCCTCAGTTTCCCCTGATAACAGGATGGCCTCTGAGCAGCTCTGAGAAGCCAAGGTTCCATCAGATTCTAGGCAGGGGCTAACCAGGGCCTAGTCCCCACGGAGATCAAATTTCCGACCCCTCAATGGAGCCAAGTAAACACAGGGGAGACAGCGCGGCTCCCTCAGCCGCCCACTAACAACCAGATTCCGAAGCCACCGCAGCCGCGGCTGCCCACTCTGATTGCATCTGGCTCCAACATCCCCAGGCCCTGCTGTTGTCACCCTCATGGGACCCTGGGGTTTGGGGTTGGGGGTGTGGCAAACGTGGTGTGAGCCAGGCTCATGGTGGTGGTGGCCAGGCAACACGGTCAGCTGTATCCACAAGCAGATGGCTTGTCTCGTGGAGCTGACCTTTCCAGCTGCCTCCTCTCTCTGTTGGTGACTTCACTGGGTCACTAAAGCTGCTGACAGATGAGAAAGAAACCAGGATGCTAAGGAAACTCTCTCCTCCAGCTGCACCCTCATTTCTCTGAGGTCAAGGCCAGTGGCTTCGGTTTTATAGCCTTTACATTCTTCTTCTATTCTCTGGCTTTTCACTTTCCAGGAGAAATCAGCATGTATTTACTGAGCTCTACTCATGTACTAGGCATAGGTAAACAAGATGTGCAATTCCAAGCATGTAAGGATGTCATCATTCTGCCTGATGAACTCCTACCCAGCCTTCAAAACCCCGTTCAGATAACCTCTTCCAGCTCTCCGTGCTTCTATTTTATGTTCTTCCTCACTGGTTCTCTGCATGTGGCCATGTGATCTTTCAGCCATTGGTAGGGGGAATATGACCAGGTTCCTACCCTTTTAAGGATCTTCACAGAGTGCTGCCCCACTGCCCTCTCCCACTCACCATTCCTGGACAACCCATATTCACCCTTCAAATGCCACATCTGTTACCACCATGATCAAAATATAGAACAATACCATGACCTCTGAAAATTCCCTCCCGACTCCCTGCTCCGGGCCTTTGTCAGCATTGATCTGCTTTGTATCCCGATACTCAATTTGCGTTTTCTAGAGTTTCAGATAAATGACATCATACAGCATATAGTATTTTGTGTCTGGCTTCTTTTACTCAGGACAATATTTTTGAGACTTAACCATGTGTGTATCAGTAGTTTGCTAATTTTGAGTGTGAGGTACCATCCCATTTTATGGATATACCACAGTTTGTATAGTCACTGGTTGATTGACGATAGGTTATTTCCAGTTTGTGGGTACTGTGTTAGGAGCCAAGCTACTGTGAACATTCATGTACAAGTCTTCCTGTGGACACATGTTTTCATTGCTCTAGGGGAAATACTTAGCAGCGGCACTGCTGGATCACATGGAAAGTAAGTATATACTCAAGTTTATAAGCAACCGCCAACCTGTTTCAAAGGAGCATTTTACATTCTCACCAACAATCTGTGAAGAGTTCCAGTTGCCATATCCTGTCTGCACTTGATGCTGTCAGGTGTTTCCATTTTAGCCATTCTGGGGTGTGTGTGTGCTGGCATCTCATTGACATTTTTATTTGCATCTAGTGATGAATGATATCAAGCATCTTATGTATTTATTGGTTATTTGTGCATCTTTTTGATAAAGTGTCTATTCAAATATATTTAAAATTAAATTGCCTTCTTATTGTTGAGTACAGAGAGTTCTTTATACATTCTGGAGACAAGTCCTTTGTTAGACTCTGGTGACTCTTGTACTGTGGATGTTTTCTCCTTGTCGGTAACTTGCCTTTTCATTTTCTTAACAATGTCTTTAAAGAGCAGAGCTTTCAGTTTTGATGAAGTTAGTTTACAAAGTTTTTCTTTTACAGTTAGTGAATTTTGTGTCAGATCTATTTTTTATTTTTATTTGTATTTATTTATTTATTTATTGCAATTTTGGCCGGGGCTGGGTTTGAGCCCACCACCTCCTGCATATGGGGTTGGTGCCCTACTTCTTTGAGCCATAGGTGCCACCCTATTTTTTATTTTTGCCTAATTCAAGGTCAATTTTTTTTTTCATTCCTTGCTTCCTCCCTCCCTTCCTTCCTTCTTCTTTGTTTTTTGGAAACAGACTCTTGCTCTGTCACTGGGCCTGGAGTACCATGGCCTTATCACAGTTTACTGCAATCTCAAACTCCTGGGCTCAGGTGATTGGCCTTCCTCAGCCTCCAAGCAGCTGGGACTACAGATACTACAGGCTAATTTTTCTATTTTTAGTAGAGACAGGGGTCTTGCTTAGGCTGATCTTAAACTTCTGAGCTCAAGTGATCCTCCTGCCTCAGCTTTCCAGAGTGCTAGGATTATAGGTGTGAGCTACCACACCCAGCCAAGATTTTCTCCTTTGTTTTCTTCCAGACATTTTATTTTTACTTATTTATTTATTTCAGAATATTATGGGGTTACACATGTTTTGGTTACATAGTTTGATATAGTATATTTTAAGTTAGAGTTGTAAGTGTGCCTTTCACCCAGAGAGTATGTGATGTACCTATTAGGTATGAATTCAGCCATCCCCTCCCCCGCCCACTTACTTGCATTCCATTGAATTTTGCTTCCATTGTGCACGTAAGCATTGATTAGCTAGTTCCAATTTAGTATTAAGTACACGTGGTGTTTGGTTTTCCATTCTGGTGATACTTCACTTAGGAGAATGGTCTCCACTTCCATCCAGGTTGTTACAAAAGACACTAGGTCACTTTTTTTTTTATGGCTGAGTAGTATTCTATGTTATACATTTACCACATTTTATTAATCCATTTGTGTATTGATGGGTACTTGGATTGTTTTCACATTTTTCTTCTAGACATTTTATAATTTTAGCTTTTATGTCTGGGTCTATAATATATTTCATGTTAATCTTTGTTATTAGTAGGTCAGATTCATTTATTTTGTTTGCCCTTCCCCCATTGAATTACTGTGGCAATTCTGTTGAAATTAATCAATCACATATAGTTGGTTCTATTTCAGAAGTTTCTATCCTGTACCACTGATTTTTATGTTAATCCTTTTGCCATTAGCATACTGTCTTAAATACTGTAGCTTTATAGTAGGCTTGAAATTAGGTAGTTTAAGTCCTTCAAATTTATTCTTCTTCAACATGACTTTAGTTATTCTAGGTCTTTTGCTTTTCCATAAACATTTTATAATCAGCTGACCAGTTTCTATAGAAAAGCTGGGTTTTGATTGCAATTGTGCTAAATGTATATACAATTTGGGGAGACTCTGCAGATACATTTTTTTTTTTTTTGGTAGAGACAGTTTCACTTTATAGCCCTTGGTAGAGTGCTGTGGCATCACACAGCTCACAGCAACCTCCAGTTAGGTGATTCTCTTGCCTCAGCCTCCTGAGTAGTTGGGACTACAGGCACCTGCCATAACGCCTGGCTATTTTTTTGTTGCAGTTTGGCCAGGGCTGGGTTTGAATCCACCACCTTCTCTGTAGATCAATTTTAATAACATTGAGATTCTCAGTCAAGGCATGTATAATATCCTTCCTTAATATCACTTAGTTTTTTTTTTTTTTTGAGACAGATTCTCACTCTGTTGCCTTGGGCAGGGTGCCGTGGCATCATAGCTGACACCCTCAAACTCCTGGGTTTGAACAATCTTCTTGCCTCATTTTTTCTATTTTTATTAGAGATGGGGTCTCATTCTTGCTCAGCTGGTCTTGAACTCCTGAGCTCAATTGATCCACCTGCCTTGGCTTCCAATAGTGTTAGGATTACAGGCATGAGCCACTGTGCCCAGCCTTGATTATGTTTTATCCTTTTTTTCATACAGGTATTACATACATTTTGTTAAATATATCCCTAAATCTTTCATGTTTTTTGACAATAACATAAATGGTATTTTTATAATTCAATATCTAAATGTTCGTTCCAACATATACAAATACAATTCATTTTAAATATTGACCTTGTGTCTTGAAACTGTGCTGACATCACTTATTACTTTTAGCAGCTTTTTATTAGAGTCTTTAGAATTTTCTATGTGTACAATTATGGGGTTTTGGATTTTCTTTTTTAAAGTAGGAATTATTTTTTCTTCTCTTCCAGCACATATTTTATTATGATTATATATTTTATTTCTTTTTCTTGCTTCACTGCCTTGACTAGTACCTTCTGTACAATCCTGAATCAAAGTAGTAAGAGTGTCTTGACTTGTTCCCAGTTTTAGTGTGAAAACATTCAACTACACCAGGAAGTATGATTTTAGCCCGAAGTCATTCATAGATATTTTCCATCAAGCTGAAGAATTTCCTTCTATTTCTAATATGCCAAGAATTTTTAATCATGCATGAGTATTGAATTTTGTCAATATCTTCAGAATTTGTTGAAATAATCACATGCCTTTTATTACTTATTCTGTTCAATGTTCAATCAATAATATTGATTGATTTTCAAATGTTAAACCAACTTTGAATTCCTGGGATAACTGTAGTTGGTCATTTTATACATTGTTGGATTCAGTTTGCTAAAGTGTAAGGGATTTTTGCCTCTGTTTATGAGGGATCTTGTTCTGTTGCTCCTTCCCCTCTCCGCCCCTCCCCCCTTCTTTGTTCCCTTTTGTCTTTTTTCTTGTTTTGGTGTCATGAGAATGGTGACCACACAAAATGAGTTGGGAAATTCTTCCTCCTCTTGGAAAGAGCTTCTTATTGGTGTTATTTCTTCCTTAAATATTTGATAAAATTTACCAAGGAAATCATCTGAGTCTGAAGTTTTATTTGTGTGAAACTTTTTTTTTTTTTGAGACAGAGCCTCAAGCTGTCACCCTGGATTGAGTGCTAAGGCATCACAGCTCACAGCAACCTCCAGTTCCTGGGCTCAAGCGAGTCTCCTGCCTCTGCCTCCCAGGTAGCTGGGACCACAGGCGCCCACCACAACACCCGGCCATTTTTTGGTTGCAGCCGTCATTGTTTGGCGGGTCCGGGCTGGATTCGAACCTGCCAGATCAGGTGTATGTGGCTGGCGCCTTAGCCCGTTGAGCCACAGGCGCCGAGCCGTGTGAAACTTTTAATTACAAATCTAATTCTTTAATAGAAACAGGGGTATT
>CAUYON010212010.1:0-29118 GCA_963573935.1 Arctocebus calabarensis
CGGCCCCATATACCGAAGGTGGCGGGTTCAAGCCCGGCCTCGGCCGAACTGCAAAACAAACAAAAAAATAGCCGGGCGCTGTGGTGGGCGCCTGTAGTCCCAGCTACTCGGGAGGCTGAGGCAAGAGAATCGCTTAAGCCCAAGAGCTGGAGGTTGCTGTGAGCAGTGTGATGCCACAGCACTCTACCAAGGGTGATAAAGTGAGACTCTGTCTCTACAAAAAAAACAAACAAACAAAAAAAAAAAAACTACAGTTTGCTAACTCACTAGTAGGTTGTAATATAAACTTGGTTGGTCATGACTAGCATTTTTTTCAATTATACAGGAAAAAAAGAGAAGTATCAGAATGCATAATGAGTAATATTTTGTAGAAGTTTTGCTAAAATTGTGTGAAAATGTGTGTGACTATGTGCTGAGTTTAGATGTCAGTTAAAAATGTTAGCAAATAGAGTTTATTGAATTTATTCATTCAATAACTATTCTCAAAATATTATCTCTAATGTCTGTTAGACACTGGCGAGTCTGAGATGATAAAGATATCGTTCTAAAATCATAAGAAACTCACATATGGTGAAGGACTCAGTTGCATTAAAAAAATCAAAATATGCTATGTTCTTGTATGTATGTATGTTATGCATATGTGTACTATAACATATTTAGGACACAGAAAAGCCTAGGTACCACAAATAAGAAAGGATATAGCATATCACTTATGAACCAGAGTAGTTTAGCAAAGAAACTCTATTTTCAAAGCACGTTATTATCAGAGTCTATTATCTGTAGACAATCTTGAGGGATAAAAGAGGGCCATTTAAGATTGACATTTTAATTATTACTTCATTACTGATGCGGCAGATTGAGTGGCATGGCAGTCTCACAAAGTTAATATGCCTTTGGAAGCACCTGGTTTGCTATCATATAGTGACCTAGGTAGACTGAGGTTATTGAGTTCTTGAAATCAGGATATGAAACTAGATAGAGGAAAAATAATTTCCGGTTAATGCTCCAAGACCTGTGTTGTCTAAGTCATGAGCGACACAAAATGATTCCTTTCATTATGTTTTCTGTGTTTATTTATTTTTGTTTCAAGATCTAAATTAGAGTTTTGTAGACTATATCATCGAATATATACTCAAAAGGAAATTACATTGAAAAAGTCATTACTGCGATAAAAACCTAAGAGGTTCACCTAAAAATTCATAAAAATTATAATATTGGGGATGGGCCAAATATATAACTTTCTTAGGAATGAAGGAGGAAGGAAAAAAGGTTAAGATTTAGCAAACAGAAGATATTCAGGAAGTGTCTAGGGTATATATATTTATATGTACAGCCATAAAGGAAAAGAAGTTACTCTTCTAAAGATAAAAATGGAGGATAAAAATAAACACCTACGAGACCTCTGAGAATGCATTTTAAAAGTCAAGGTGGAACTAGCACGTATTGTATGATTGCAACCATAAAAAAAGTAAACATATGAACACAGAGTGGAAAAATATTACACACAAAAGACACATCATCAAATATTTAAATCATGGCGAGGTTATACACATAAGATTACATTATTTTTTAAAAACTCTTGAATAATGTTTGCGGGTTTTTTAATTAAAAATTTGAAGCAGAATAAAGTTGATTAAACCACTGTCTTCACCTAAGTAAACCAAACTAGTTCCCTCTGTATGGTTTCTGCGCTGATTGTCTCTTTTGGCTACAAGACTTTCCTATAATCATTATAGAGTTGGGTTCTTTTCCTTCTAAATCTCAACTTTTATATGTTTGGTTGAGCACACTCCCTGATGTTGCTCTTTTTTACTTATTGGCCTGTTTTATCATTTTTTTACACATATATTTTTTAAATTTCAGATTAATATAAGGGTACACACCATTAGGTTGCATTGTTTGCACTTACTAAGTCATGTCCAAGTTGTAGTTGAGCCCTTCACCTAGAGGTGTGCCGTATATCCCTACATTGGGTCCAGTAGGTGAGAACTTACCAAATCCCTTCTCTTCGTTCTTGAATTTTTCTCTTGTGTGGGTGTATTGCTGTTCATCTACTAGTTTTTACTATTTGAAATGACTATAGCCATGTTTTAATGTTGTTTTCAATGGTCTGTTTCCTTCCCTAGAATGTAAGCTTCCTAAAAGAAGGGAACTTATTTTCTGAGTTTATTTGTATCCCCACCATCCAGTGTCTGGCAGGTGAGAGGCACATCACGGTACTTACTGAAGAAAATATATTATGCCCAAATATTTCCACTTCAGTTTGAGGTGTAGCAAAGGGAAAATGTATAGTAGTTTGTACAAATTTATTCAGTTGAATCTGTAGCAGACTCAGAAATAATATACTCAGGCCAACTGTAATGTAAAACTTGATAAATTCCTAAATACATATCTCCAGTTTGCTGCACTGAACCGGATCACTTCACATCCTATGACTACCTACCCACTACAAGAAAAAAAAGAGAGAAGACAAAGAGACAAGACTAAGACCCAAGTGGAGTTAAATGGTGCTCAACACAGCTGCCAGTTTCTGCCTTTTCACCATGGATTTAATCATGCTAGTTGTTAAATTATTGAATGCTTTCATTCTTGTTCATAAATGACTGTTGCTTCAAGCCCTCTGAAAGACACTTCTTCCCAATCCCCAACTACCACAGACCCTCCCAAGGAGCTCCCTGGACCCTTCCTGTCCTATCAACTAAGACTTAGCACCGTGGACAATAGGAACTCTTCAGGAGTATCCTGTAGCATGAAGGCCAGGTTCCATTCTTTCAGAAGGGTCAGTACTTACATAGTATGACCTAAAATTTGTTGCTTTTGCCTGCCCTGAATGGAATCATTTTCCCTCCTGTAGCAGTAGAATTTTCTCCATATAGTTCACTGATTCTCTATCCAACTGTTAAATCCAAGAATGAGACAAGGCCTAAGTTCAGATAATTAAGTTCCATAGGCCTCTTTATAGTGAAGGGTTCAGAGTAAACATTCCAGGTTATTCCAATCAAGCTAATCCTAGAAATTTTGGGGGAGGAAAGACATTCTCCTTACATGGAGCTTTCTGATATAAACATTCTTATCACAGTTACGAAAGACCCTGACTATAAATAAAAAACAAGGAGACATTCAGCTAAGAGGTAGTGGTGTGATAGGCCTGGTCCTGATCACCTGGTTTGATTCCCTCTTTCCATCTGTGACTAAAGCCAGAATGTTCCTGTACTTTATGGTCATTTGAACTCCAAAATCCCGTTCCTTACTTAGGTCATTTTGTATTAGGTGGCATTTTTATAAGTAAAAGAATTTCTGAAAATAAATAAGTAAAAATAGGGCAAGGTTGGTCAGATCTGCCCTCTACTAACAGAATAACAGACAATTTGCAAATATTATTGCATTTCTATTCCTGGGAAAGCCACAGTTAGCAGTGAAAGATCTTACTGAAGTTCACCATTCCAGGATTGGTGTCTGCATCCAAATATACAAGACTGTAAGCTTCATGCTTTTACATATGGTCATGGTGGCCATATTGACCCAAATTATGAAGTGGATAAATTTGACTATGACTGTTTAATCTCTTTTGGTCACATTGGTCTCTTTGGCATCATGTATTCCTTTTTTTCTGCCATTTATGAATTTAAGGTTTATGTAACTGCTATGGTTGAGCACTGGCTCTGTTAAATAGATAACTTGGGTTTGATTTAACGTCTTACTACATAATATGACCTTGGACAAGTTAGTTAATAATCTTTTCCCACAACTTCCTCTTTCAAAAATTATGGATAAATAAGCATTAATCCCATAGGGGTTACTGGGACTATTAAATTAGATGAAGCATTGAGATTGCACAGAAAAATGCTTTGCATGTACTGAAAAAAAAATTGCCTGTGTTCATTAAAAAAAAAATCCCATAAATACCTACCCTCTGTTCCCCATGCTTTTGAATTCTTTATAGAATTTTAGTTGAGGTACTTCTTAACGTTTTTAAATTTCAGATCAGTTACACATTCTCACATTAATCCACATTGCAATGCTATGACTATGAGTTGTTGTTGGATTCATAACACAAAGAACTACCAGCTGATGGATTTCACATTAGGGTTGGATACTAACTGGGGAGTGGATATGCTTCATTAGAGCATATGTTTAAACCTCTCTACTTTGGAGTCGAAGAGAAAGAACACCAATAGATTTTTTAGTTAATTACTTTTAGGTGTGGGAACCGTAATTAGTTGTGTATGTGAGTACCAATGAGGAGAATAATGTGTAATGAGGTTGGAAAAGTAGTGGTAAAGTTACATCACTTAGGATTCCAATCACATCTCTTTGCACCCCAGGTGATGGCTTAGAAATATGAAGTTTGCAAATAAGAAAACAACTAATATGACTTATCAAACATAAAATGTGATATAGCAATGACTCCAAACCAACTGAGCCTAGGGGTATAGGAGTAGCAACTTTTCTTATAAATCATAAAAGTGTTCCTTGAATAATGTTAAAACACAAGCTTAATTTATTTCAAAATTAAAGTCACTGAAGAAATGGCAGTATATTAAATTTTCCTTTTCTTTCAGTGAAATGAATAAAGACTATAGCCAGTACTCAATGATGTTAGATTTTTATTTTTGTTTGTGATAAGCAAGGGCAAACTAGATCTTATATACTTAGAGAATTATAAAACATACATTTTTCTTAATTAAGTGCTAAGATACTATGATTCAACAACAAAACAACATAAACATCCTTATAAGTATGTAATTGCAGGCAGATAATATCTAAGTGTTCCTTATTGCATCTGTAAAATGGAGAATCTCTTAATTATCAGATCAAATAAGGCTATGTGAGTTTTTTATAAAATACATTGCTATACACTTATCATGAAATCATGACTTACTATTATTGCCTGAGCAAAACACAAAAGCAGAAAATATACCAAATAGTATATGACAGTTTTCTGAACTTCAAACATAATTATTCTGCCATCAGTTTGGTCTAGAAATTATCAGCAAGTTAGGCTTTACATGCAAGATTTTAAAAACATTCAAATCATGGCATATTCTATTAAAGTGTTCCAGTTACACAAACAAATTAAGAGGTTGCTCCTTTATATATCTATCTATATCTATACTATGTTTTATGAAGTGAACCTAAAATGTATGCAAACTCAGAAATACATTTCTTGGCTGTTGAAAAGAAATCAATTTAGCTGGTGGAGATAATGATGAGGTAAGAGCACCCAACCTTCATTTAGCAATTCTATAGGAAGATACTTAAGATATAAAAAAGAAAGAAAAGAGAGAAGAAAAAATGAAGAAAGGAAGGAGGAAGGAGAGAGTAGGGAGGGAACAGAAGAGAAAGAAAGAAAATGGAAGAAAGGCAATAAAAGGGACTTCCTATGTTACTCTCACGGCTGGAGAACTGAACAAGTCTCTCCCACTCAGGCAATGAGCAGTCACAGCGTTAATGCACAAGTACCAGTCAAAAGACCAGAAGTCAAAACAAGTAAAAATGTGGCTGTGTGTTCAATATATCAATGGTACAACAGATTCTCAAAGGTGTAACAGAACTTATTTCCTCAACTTTTTCATATAGAAATCAGTTTTCCCTATAATCAATATTCATCTTCTGTTGACTAGGAATAGTTTAGAAAGCATCTATGATTCCTCCAGGGAGTAAAAAAAGTCATTTGAAACTTGCATATCAAGTCCTTTTTAAAAAGCAATTTAAAAGCAATGTAGTTTTGTCAATGTAAGGACTTTCTTTTGAAATGTCACTTTTTTGAATGATTAGGTTGAGATATAGCTCCTGGTGATTACTTGGCTTTTTGAATTTAACTTTATAATTTAATAAAACCATTAAAAATAAGCCGATTGTTTGTAATGCTATGTTGTTAACTCACCTTTCAACACAAAAATTTCCTGTAGAAAGACAGATAAAAATACAAATGTTACAGGGCATATCACGAACTGGTTTATTTACATGCAGATTTAAAGATAACACCCATGGTTTTGGATTCTGGATGTTGGTTACAATAGAATGGTGATATTCTATTTATAGAAGAAGTCCCAGTGCTATAGAAATATGCTCTCATGCCCAGAGGTTGGCTTTATTCATTCTTCAAATCTGATGAAAATGCTAGGGATTAGGCGGGAAGCCAGCCTTGTAAACTAGGATCTGGCTGACACTCTAAGTCAGAAACAGATTTCTGCTATCTTGTCTTTCTCTTGAGAAATTGTATTAACTTTTCTTCTTAATAATCTTGCTAACTCAAAATCTAATTGCTAGTGGAGCTCAACTACACCTTAACAAACTGTTACGCCATTTGTCCTTGCTTCAAAAGCCATGAAGCCATTTGTCTAAAAAATGATTCTAGATGGTTTTTTTCCCTCAAAAATAAGCAGGTAGGTAGGTAGTTTCCCTCTTTCAAGGGAGGTAAACAAGGTTTTATATTATCCTCATTACTCTTTTCTTCTTTGTTATCCATAGACTATTCTCCTTCTCAGGGAGACAGCAGACAATTCTATATTGACATTTTAGGTAGGACAGCCAACTGCTGTGATGCTATCCCGTCGTTTACACTGTCAGTAACTCTCACATACAATTATGTCTGAAAGTCCATTAATTATTTTTAGACCATCCTAAAAGCAAGTTCATGTGTTATGTTTCACAATGACATCCGGAGATTTCATAGAAAGGTAAAATCTCAAATATCCGGGATGATGAGGGTATGTACATGCTTACGGTTCTCCATAACCAGACACGGATGGATTTTGGAAGTATGATTTGAAACTCTTTTTAACAATTATTTCTGTTTTATCCTGTGGTGTTAATTAAGTAACAAAAAAGCTATACTGACTCATAGTTTAACAGCCTCCCTTTTGTTTGCATCACTTGTGAGTAATCAAAAGAAATTCTGTGAAAGAAAGCTATTTATAAATTATCCTAAAACTTATATAAGATTCAACATCACATGTTAATCATGTTAATATAAGTTCGACTCAGCTGTATGTTTTGACTGAGTATTGCCATGTCCTTCTGCCTTTATGTTGATGAAAATGTGCCAAGGAATCTCGAAGTAGCTATTAGTAAATCCAATTACCTGCTCTTCCCCACAGTAGGCATGGGGTGATATGCCCAGAGGCTTCCCAGGGAGGAAATGAGCCTCAAGTAAAACAGGAGGCTGTTCCCTGGGGGGCACAGCAAGGGAACTTTGAGTAGAGGTTGAGGTGGGTTTGCCTGCTTTCCCATCCATGGTCATGCAACTGAAATGATGTCAGCTCTCAGGGAGTGTGAGGGAGAAGGATGTCAGAATAAGATGTTTTACCTTTAAAAACTCTGCAATTGTATTTGCATTTGGATGCATCTGTGCATTTTATCCATCATGGGAAATAGCACACAAGTACTTTCACTTATTCGTTGAATACCCTTTAGTAAAAATAATTACCCAAACTCTAAGCACTTCAGAATTATTAATGAAGCTACATTTCACAAACAGAGAAGCAGGTTCACTGAAACAAGATGAGACCAACTTTCAGTACTATACTTAAGATTTGATTAGCTTAATATTTTAATCAGAAAATAAATCCTGACTGAGGCACTTAGCTAAATGTCTTGTGTATGGCATTAGTTGTAGTATGGTTGTAATCTAGTACCTAGGATGAAATTTAATGCATCAGGCTGTTAGGAAATTTAGGAAATTATATCCTAAATAAATCATTTTGTCAGATCTTATACAAGTGTAAAGGCCGTTCTCATTTGACATGGAAATTTTCCAGCTCTCATTTTGTACAAACGTCTAAGAAAGTGAAGACATTTTTAAATTTTCATCCACTTCATGATTTTCAAGAGTTTGTTTTTAACAAATGTCTCCTGATGTTCATAATTAATACAATTATAATTAAACATATTATATATGAGATGTTTACACAAAATGACCAGGATGTTTTTGTTGTATGTTCAAAATTCCTGTAAAAGAAAAAAGATGACCTTTGACCTCCTCTCATTTACATTACAGGTAAATAGTGGAAACCAGTGCAGCAATATCCCTTCCAAGAATTCAGTGTATTTGTAGAGACAAAACAAATTTAAAAAGAACCAGAATGAAACAAAATGATTAGAACTTGAGGTTCAAATATAAAAATTAGAGAAAATACAGAAATAGTTCTTTAAAATACCTGTTTTGCCTCTCTAAGAGGTATGAAAATTTATTTCTAACACTATCATAACTGTGCTGTTTTATTCTGGTTTACATTTTAATTTCTTTCAGAATTTGTTTAAATATTGTTTTTAAGTTAGTTGAACTTAGATTTAAAAACTCAGTTTCATTGCAAAAGGATCTCTTAAATTATATCTAAAACTATAGAAATAGCATCTCTATGTTCAGTATTTTTACAGTATAGCAATATATTTCATGAATTTTAATCAAAAGTTTTCTTTTAGTGAAATGGCAAAAGTTGAAGTTTTATTCATATATATAGACAGGAAGGATGACCTGCTCTCTTACTTGTAAGAGGTAACATATATTGTCAATATAATACAAATCATGTTTATTTCCTATTGATAATACACATAGGTGGAGTAATGTTCAAATGCATGACTACCACAGTTTATCTTATAGTCCACATAAAAGTAGCTCTTTAAGAATGCTCTTAAAAATGACCGAGAAACTTTTTAACAAATACTATTTTTTCTAGATTAGGGAGATGAAATTTCTGCTTAAAAAATGGACACAACTTAATGGAGAATTTTGAATCAAGTTTACAAAAATATTGTGAAAAAATATCCATCATTTCTTGAGGCTTTAAATGGTATCAATTCACATCCCTTTCTGGAAAATGCAACAATAATCATGCCGTACAGTAATATAAAAGATTAAGAACAAGTTTACTATGATACAAATGCTGAGAGAAACATCTGCTGACAAAGTCTTAGAAAGACAGAAGCTTTATTAGCCATCAAGTCCAAATCATGCAAAAATGATTTTAATTTATTTGTTTCCTGCATATAGAAGCATATCATCTTGTATTGAGAATTTTTTCAGTCATAATACTTGCAGAAACCACTGTTTCCCAAAGTCATGCAACAGCCATATAAAAGGGAGGATCTACCGAGATTATTATCTAGCTGTGGGTATTTCTAGACTTTCAAACAGTCATTAAAAGCATTCCCAAGACACTGTTATCTTTCTTTGAGTGATACTTTTTATGTTAACATCCCCTGCTTGCAACAGATTATATCCAACTTTCCATTAGTTTCTAATTCTTTTGGAAAATACAAAAATTACCTAATTTTATAATATATATGTGTATATGTAATGTATATATACATATACACACATATGCAGGTATATATATGTATGCTTTTCCTTCATTACTAATTAAAATTATTTATCTAGTTTTCCATATACTTTATCCCTGTTTAAAAGACTCTGGTCAATTTCAATATTAAATAAATGCAGCTAAAAAGTATCTCTTGTACATTAAAGTTATAGTCGAGATATATTCATGATAAGTAAATAATTTAAATTTTTTTTAATTACAAGTAGATCAGATAATTAATTAAAATAATATATTTTAGCAAAATGCTTTTAAGACCCATACCTACATTATACTATGGCAGAAAGTATAACTTTAATATGGATTTTCTGTAATCTTAAACCAAAAATTTGCTCCATTATATAATCAAACTTTTATTTTTTATTTCCCCCCTCATTGAATCATTACCATTAAGAAAATAAATATTAGGTTTCAACTGGAATTAATGATATCCCTTCCCAGCTGTTGCATAAAGTGGAAAATGTAAGAATTGTATGCAGGCTTATACTATTGTCTGTGTTAAGTGTGAGTTCTTTAAGATTAGACACCTCTAATCTGTTGTTTAGGGAATTTACTCAAAATTGATTTAATATGCTGACATCAAAAGTGATGAATTGATCTTATGTCCATGGTGTTACTAAACTAACAGGAAGTTCATATTAACTTTCGGATTTCTAATAGATTCTGCATTTTATTTATTAATCTTCAAGCTCCTTTTGCATATAATCAAGACAAGTTACTATTTTCTAGTTTTATTTTCGGTTAACACAAAATCTAATATGCAGATTTTATAATGTAAACACCATGTCATGTATTTTCATATTGCTTGATTAGAACTATCTGATAATTTGACCAGGCAGAATAACTAATACTTTCTATTATGAAATGAAGTCCAGAACTACTCAACAACAACTCTTTTCCATGTGTTATTTTTACAAAATTAGTATCATATCCTCTTAAAGTGATAATAGCCAGTTCTGATCAAAATATCTTAAAATATATCTATCATTATTTACTCTGAAACATTAGTAAGATTTACTAAACTACTCTGTCAAAACAAGAAAACATTGTATAATATTGTAACACTAGAATATTTTGTGGAATGACAAAGTAATAATTTGCAATATTATTTAAGTCTCCCCTCAGTCTACTCACAATATATTAGAATTAGTTATGAAGGTTTACTTTTTCAGAAATATGTGAAAAACTACTCTTATGTATCTTTTTACATGTTATCATTATAATTAACATTGGTAAAGAATCATAAGGATAAATGTCACAAACCCAGGCTAACCTTTCACATTTTTCAAAGGCAGTGAAGAAACAAGCTGACAAAATCTTATTTTCTCACATGGAAACAGTTCCGTTTTGTGCATTTTTCCATGTTGAAACTTGTTAATTCAGTTGTACATAAATGTGAGGTAATTAGGTAATTGTCCTTTTGTCCTTGTAACCAAAAGGTGGCACCTCTAAAAATTAGTTAGCTTTCAACAGAGACACTATGTTTTACAAAAAGTCATTTAAATGTCAAAGCCTTCGAAAGAAGATTTTCTTTTCTTTTCTTTTTTTTTTTTTTTGACTCGGTAATTCTGTTTACGTAGGAAAGATAATTGCCTCAAATGGAAAATGATGTGGAAAACATTATACATTATGATGATGGCAAATGAAACCAGTTCTTCTCCAAGTTGGTGTATAAACTTATACATTAAAAGATATGTGGTGAAAAAAGACATTCAGAGGCACACAATTAAGTCTGGAAGGCCGGGTAGAGTTAAAAAAAGATTCCTTTTTCTTATACTAAGTGGTTAGCTAGAAAAAAAAATACGATTTGGCATTTCCCATGGTAACTCAAAAGAAAGGATTTATCTGGATACCAACATCTGCTGGCTTCTCTGTGCTTATGTAAAACCCACTTGAATGTTTTCCCATTACATCGAAGTGGGCACTTCTCTACACCTCTTCCCATCTGACAGTACTATCACTTAACTGTGTCTGATGAATAATAGGAGAGGAAAGCTTGTATCACCAAGGGTGGAATCAGAGATTGCTCAGGCTGCTGTCAATATTCCCAAGGCTCTGTCCGACAAGTACCATTTACTTGACCTATTGTGCAGGCAGCCAGAGATACACTGGTGTCTGGATATCTTTCTCTTTCTTTTAAAAAGACATGAGAACAAAAGTGTTTTTCCTTAAATTTTTTTTTTTTTTAATTTGAGTCTTTCTACTCTTACTTCCTAAACTTTATTCTAGTACAGGAAGGGTTTTGGCAACAGAGCTTCCATGTGCCTTCTGAAGGGAGCGCTGAAATTGTATAAACATCATGCTTACATCCCTGAAATACTCTCAGATTAAAAGAAAAAAAGGCAAGACATGAATGTGATGGGCAGACAGTAAGATGCAGGTAGATAGTGGAAAGGTCAGATAAAATGAAAATTCAAGCACAGATGTAGCTTTAACATAAAAGTTAAACAGTTTTATTCCACCAAAGCGTTAACATTGGAGAAAGCGAGTCTGGACAGGTACACGAGGTAACGAAAAGATTAGCTTTCTCTAAATAGAAATCCAAGCCTCCTGATAACACCTTCAAAACACGAATGTTTTCAAACTTTACAGTTTTTTCCTTTTGTCCCTCAACAGAGAGGCCATGCCAGGGAGCCTCAGGAAAGTTCTGCCATGAACACTGATGTGCAACCCCGAGCTGTCAGCACCCCAGGACAAATGGAAACAGGAAAAGTCAGATGGTTGGCGCTCGAAAGCTACAGCGATCAAGCACTTGAAAGTGGGCTGGATTGTCGTTTATTTTTGTTCCATTTGAACGAATCAAGTGAGAGACAGAGCCTCTCCAAGGAGGAATCAAGTCAAACTTGGGGCTCCCTGTCTCTGACCGCCCGAGCTGGACGGCTCGTCTACTCCCTCACGGTCTAATTCTTTCTCCAGATCAATTGCTTTCTGCGCTCTAATTTTCTCAGGGGTTGCATTCTATCTTGCCCCCCACCCCGCGCCCGAAACATCTTTCTGCTGTCTTCACCCCCTCTTTCCTCTAAGAAAGGCAATCTAGTGAGAGCTTCGGCTGGGAGGAGGGCGGAGGATGGAGAGAGCGAGAGGCTGAGAACCGAGATGGGTGGGGGACCGAGGAGGGACGGGGAGGCGAAGGTGGGGATGCCCAGCACCAACTCCGGGCTGGGAGTCGCCGGCGCCCGCCGCGCCAGGGGCTTTTCCAGAGAGGCACAGGGGGTCTCCCGTGTCTCACAATAGGCCACCCGGGGAGCCCCCCTTACGTCTCGGACTCCCACCCCCACAACCCCAGTGCACGGAGAGGAGAAATCCCTCGGAAGGCGCCCAGCACACAGCCCCCCACCCGGGGGCCCGCCGCCTTACCTGGAGAGGGGAGCGCGGGGCGGCGCGGCTCCGAGTTCTCTGCAGCACAAAAGGGGTGTGTGGGCGTGGGTGCGTGGGAGGCTTCCCGGGGCCCCCAGCCGGTCCCAGCTGGCCGCCCCCGCCCTGCACACACCCCTTCGGGGCGGAGAGCCCCTGTCAGCGGAGCACCACCCCGGGGGCGCGCCCGGGCTGCAGCCTCAAGTTGCGGCGCTAAGTGCGGCGGCCGCCGGAGCAGGAGGAGGAGAGGCGCCGGGGCAGGACTCGGCGGAGAGCGGCCGCACACTGCAGCGGCCCCAGGAATCCCTCCAGCGAGGAGGCGGCCGCCCAGCAGCTCCCAGCCCCGCAGCCTGATTGGCTCCCCCGCAGGTTCGCTGCGCCGAGCAGCCAATCCCGGCGCGCCGATAATAGGTGGATCCGCTCAGCCAGCAGCGCCCATCCCAGTTCTGTTAGTGTCTCTGAATCCCCAGGGCGGACGGGGACCCGAGGAGGGGGCTGGGAGGCTGGGGGAGGGGGCGAGCTGGGGGAGGGGGCGGATCCCAAGGAGACACAGTCAAGGGCATCTGACCCCCCTCAGTGGGCTCGGGGGTGCCCCGCAACCTGTTCAGCAAGCCATATGCACAGAGGAGAGAGCATAATACAAAGGTTTTTTGTTTTTTTTTTTACTTTCAATCAAAACCTGCCCTGTTACTGAGCATGCCCAGACCGCAACAGCGCCCTAGGAGTTTCGGGGTGTGTGTGATCGTCGGTTGTGGGTTTTTGAAAAGGTGGGAGCGGGGAAGGGAGAGGCAGAAGTTTGTCTTTGGCCACTTGACCCGGCGGAGTTGTGAAGGCAGGGCAGGGTGGGGATGTGAAAGGATTCGCACAACTGTCCTCAGGCCGAGCCGCAGGGAGGTGGTCCTCCAGGCTGTCTGAGGCTAATAATACTATTTGGCCGGACTCGGGGTTGGATCATCCGAGCTAGACGCCGGGAGACTTCTCCGGAAGGATGCGGTGGACCAGGGATGCAGGGCAGCTGGTCCCCTAGGTGGGGCCGGGGAGCGGACTCCACCCCGCAGCGCCGCTGCCAGGCAGCGAGAGCGCCCTGGGAGTTCCCACTGCTGCGCCCAGTAAGTTTGTAGACTTGGTTGGAGCGCGACGCTGTGAAGGATGTTTTTTGTGGTTGCTGTTGTTAGCTCCCGCCCCCGTCGCTCCCCACCCCTCCCCAGCGCAGGGAGGACTACAGCTTAGATGCTCTCCCGGCTTCCTCCCTTCCCAGCTGAACATTTCTGCTCCGAAGTAAGAAGCTTTTCCCTTGTGAGTGCGGTGCTGACCTGATTGTCTCTAAGCTCTCGGGTAATTTATAGCTGGGTAATACCGAGAGATACCAAACGCGAAGGCTCAGCGGGTGGGGGAAGGGACGGCCCGCGAGAGGCGGGAGCGAGCCCAGCTGCAGAGAGGCGAGCAGGTGCGTTATTGCTCCACAGGTGAAAGGCTGTCACACGCAAAGAAGCATTGCCCGTTCTCACTCGCTTGATCTTGTTAAATGGCCTTTGAACTTCTTTTTTGTTTTGCTCAGAATCCCAAGCACTTTGTGTAAGCTTGCCCAAAAGTTAACAAATGAGAACTCTCCGAATTGAGTTCTCTGTTTTACTGAGAAGATTATCTTGGCATCTCAGGTGAGGAAATAAATAGGTTTTCTCAATTCCCCAAACGCATCCGCTTTGAACTGGAGTTTTATTAACATTGGTGTGCACTGGTAACTGTAGCGAGAATTCAATTAACAGTAACACATTTCTTCAAGTTTTTAATTAAATCTCTTCTATTTATGTAATGTTTAAGATTAAGAAATTACTCTAAATATACACGAAAAGGAGACAACCTTGATGTAAATTTATCCTTCTAGATTTGGAGACCTTTTTCCGAAGTAAAGTATTACAAGAATGGAAAAACAGTACTCGATACTAAATTGAAACTCCTAGATAACTGACAACAGGCCCACAGGAGGGAAAAACTCAATTAGATTCAGTAAGGGGCGAGGATGAGAAGGGGTTTGGTTAAGTTTCCACCCAACGGTACAATGCACAGGTGTACGGCACACTTCCTAGGTCAAGGACACAAGTACAACTCGAACTTTACCTTATAAATGCAAACAATGTAACCTATGTGCCCTCACATTAATCTGAAATTTAAAAAAAAACAATTTTTAAAATCTCCCAAAGCACAAACTGTAAAGGCCAAATTTTCATCTCTTGAATCAAATTACAGCATCACAATCTTAGTATCTATTCTTATAAGAGTTTTACTTGCCAATTAAATTCTTCAATAATAAAATTAAAAATAAATATATGTATCCTTCTGAGTGGAACCTATTTGTGTATTAGGCTGTGCTTGCATGATAGGAAGCTGAGCATTAGATATAGAAGCACAAAAAGAATGAAGCCCAGAGCTGTAACTTTATGTAAATATTCTTCTTTCACTTTCCAAAATATGCTTCAGACTTTGTTTTAAAATAATTTTATAGGTGGAGAGAGAAGATAATAGATGTTAGTTTGCAATTAATTTTAAGTATTTAGTAAAGAAGAAGAGGCGGAGGAAAAGGGAGGGAAGGAAGGAAATTCAGTTCCACCCTAATTCTGTTTTGTAATAAACGTCTTTGTGTGCGAGGATTATTGTAATATCCACCATACAGAGATCCTGTTCTAAAAATAGACCCAGCACCCTTTCTAGATTTCAATTATTAAAAATTGCATGTTGGTCCTATTTACCAACAGCTGCATGTAGAAACAAGTACACTTATTTTAAACAACTTAGTAAATAGAATATGAATGTAGCAATTTTATACTTCTGTTCCAAATGCTGATTCTACCATCGATATTATAGCCAAATTTTTTTCCTATCCATCTCACGTCCTACTCAACAGTCTTTCTCTTTCAGTGGACAGAACCTGAGACAACATGAAGGATACCACAAGTTTGCATTCCACTGTTCCCCGAGGGAGACTGCAGGTTAAAATAGGAAATGGGCATTACATGGACATTGGGCTACACTTCAGATTTCATCACATTATTGCTGAAAATATTAGGAAGATTCTACTTGTACAAGGGCTCTGGATATACTAAAGTTTTGGGGAACGAAGTTTTTAAGTCTTCCTCCTGCACTGTTTCCCCCACTAGCTCTGGAAATGGACGGAAGAAGACTTTTTCCTGGTCTTCCTGGGTTGACACACATCCTATCTTTCCCTTGTAGAAAGTTTATGTCATGTCATTGCCCATTAGAACAGACTCATCCTTATTACTAAATAAAGATTATTAAGGAAGATCAGTCAATGCCTTGTCTTTCTCCTTTTCATTCTCATTATCTCAGTTGTTAAGTACTTTATGTCTAGAAATCCTGTCTTTTACTAGTGACACTTAACTCATCCCCTGGTTGTATAACATTGTTAAGAAAATTATTTGTTATTTTCAGAACTGTTTTCATCTACTTTTCTTTTTTGCTTCCACTTTTTGATAAAAGCACTGCTATTAATTTTTTCTTTGCATTTGGCTCTGATCAAGATCTTACTGTCAACCTTTTTTTTAATTCCTTCTTCATTGGCTGCATCTATTTACTACTTGAATGCTTCCTTTGCCATCTATTTTAGGTGCAGGACCAGAATAGAAACTAAATTGGATTGTGGCCCTGAGAAGAAAAGTGTGTCTTATGGCAAGAGTGGGAATTAGGGACTTTAGAACTACAAATTCATTAAGTGGAAACTTAGCCAAAGTTTTCTGTAGACCACAGAAAGGAATGCTTGTGTGAGATAGGTATCAAGAAAAATCTACATGTTTGTAGAAATACTAGTGTTTCTTCGTTGATCCATGGTAATAGAATTCTATTTAATGAAAACTCTTATGCATCATTAAATTTTATATCTTTAATGGCCACCCTGGTTGTCTGGTAAAAGCTATTTAGGAATGTCATTACCCAAGATGGTAAAATAATAATAATAAAAATAACCACCTTCTTCAATTTTTTTCTATTTTTTGCATCGATTCATATCTTATTATTCTTTTCACTTTATATCTAAGTATTTTCTACCATGTCTTTCAAGATACTGTCCCCTTTTTATTTGCTTTGCTTGCATTCTAGGACAGATGATGACTGACTAAATGTTTGTTTTATAGTGTGAGAATTTAGGATTAAGGGAATAGACAGATTCACCATTAATTGACTATGTGATGTGAGAAATGTACAAAACCCCTCCAAGCCTCAGTAGTCTTACCTATGATAGGTACATAAGAATACAACACATATCCTTAGTGTGTGTGTGTGCACACGCGCCCACACATAGGAGGAGCTAGACAAGCAATGCACTATAAGAGTGCTAGTTCCAAGTACGTAGCAAGGACTTAATCATTGTTCCTATTATTCCACCATTAGCATTACTGCTGCTATTGCATCTATTATTTTCCTTCAGATTTCTGAAATACTGGAATTCCTCCCATCATCTCATCCATTTAAGCCAAAATTAAGACATTTAAGCCATAAACTCCTTACCTAGAAACATTAAAATTAGAAGGGAGTTATTCATGCTATTAGAACTTGTTTATACATAAAATGGAAATAGTCATTTGTCTTGAATATGGTGTTGTTCTTAGCCTATAATGTTCTGGGAGATTAATAATTTAAATTTTAAAGAATGTGCCCTTAAGCATATTTGCATTTGCAAAAATATAATTTTCCTTTATATTGTTCTTTAAAATTAAGAATTGTCTCAATTCCAGTGGTAAGAAATTGATGAATGCCAATGTTTTTGTTTCCTGGAAAATATCTCTAAAGACAGTGGAGCCATAACTTCGATTTCTCTTCCTCATCTCTCTTTCATGATCATATGTCCTGGAATTTTATAGTCAACTGGTAAAGAAATAACATGAAGGCTCCCTTTGTCAGAAAAAAAGATAATGAATTTTGAGACTGGCTATCCATGGTGTTAACAAAAAGAATCCAGAATTGGAGAGAAAAAATGAAAATGAATACAGATGGAAGGGAGCTCCCTGGAGCAGACAGTTAGAGCCCAATAGTTGAACTGTAATACTTTACAATTTCCAAAGTAAAGAAAATAAAGAGCTAGCAGCATTCAATGTGGCTTTATAAAAGCCTTTTCTTAAAGATATGGATAAGAAAATATTGAAAATGAAAAGGAGGACAGTGACTCAAAAAGTAATATACTGTTCAGGCTGTTGAGGTTAGCATGGAAAATATCATTTAGGTGAATCTATCTCAAGGGCAGATTAAAAGTACCTTGAGCTAATGTTAGTTAAAGGTCTTAGAAAGGAAACAAATGATATATTTTTTCAAATACTTTTATCATACAAGGAATATACTATAGTGAAAGCTAGTTTCTAATAAAGCAAGAACAACATTAAAGTTTGTATTCATTTCCTTTGAAATCGGAGGATTTCTATTGAATTGATCACATAGAGAATCATAGCTCAACTGCTTCATTCAACTTACATGAAAAGTATATCCAGAGAGAGTAATTGACTCACCCAAAGCTGTAGAGGGCTGGGTTTAGGGTGGGAGGAGAGTCTGTATTTTCAACAAAATAAAATATTTTAGTAATATAATTTTGGAGAGAAAGATGGCAGAAAACTAAGACCTCTATTTCAAAATTCAATTTTGGTTCTTAGTGTTCTGGTAACAGCCAGGAAAGATCCAAATAGATCTGATTCACTCTGAGACTCCTGGAAGGCTTGTTGCAGAATAGATCATGATGGGTTTGTTTCAATATTTACATGCAGCCTAGACTCCTTGTTCCTAGATCATGTAATACTAAATTAAGCACCGTAAGTTGGTGGACTCAAAGAAAAGCAGTTCATTTACTGGACATTGAACCAAAGGAAATACAAGGACAGCATGAAAGTCTCCCCTGGCTCTGAGCATGCTTCTGTTTGGATATCCAGGACTTTGGGACATTCCAGACTCCTGGCAGTGATTGTTTCCTGTCTGTCGGCATGCTTCCACTCCCGTGGTGGTGACCTAATGTGAGTGCCATGGTAAGGGTGCCTCCTGAACCATGGTTGTCCTATACATGTATCTGTCCCCACGTCTGTCCCAAGCAGAGGTGAAGGACTGCTTTTCCCTCCAGGGCTCGACTGCCATAACTGGAAAATGTTAATAGAAATTTGGAATGTATTAAAATTAACTGCTACTATTTCGAGGAGTACCAGTCCTAGTCTAGTAACACTCTAGAAATCCTGAATAACTTGAAAGATTTATGTAGGACTATATTGAATAATATTTATTAATATAATTGTCCCATGGCTGCCCAGTGAAACTCAGAAAGCTAGCAAGGGTTTGTTACTAGCCACTCTCCTTAACAAATGAGGTTACTGAGTTTAAGCTACAGGCCTGAGAACGCTCAGTAATTTCCATTATGAAATAGTTTTAATGGTTTAAAGGTTAATAGTAAATATACCAACCAGTACACCCACTCCAGAAGTCAAGTACTAAACATGACCTTTGCCATCACTCATTTCTCTTCACCATCTGATTCTCCTTCCTACTATTACCACCGAGGTAACCACTATCCTGTATTTTGTGTTTACCATTTGTTTGCCATCTTCCATAGTTATACCATTTATATATGTTACACGTACAAATTAATTTTACCTCTTTTTGAAGTTTTAATGAATAGAATATGGATTTAATATATGTCTGCAACTTATTTTCTTAAAGATATTTTGAGATTTAATTATATACCTGTAGTTTATTTATTGTCACATATACTACCTTTAAATGTTTGAAGATAGGGCAGTGCCTGTGGCTCAAAGGCGTAGGTCGCTGGCGGCACCATATGCTGGAGGTGATGGGTTCAAACCCAGCCCAGGCCCAAAACTGCAAAATAAATAAATAAATAAATGTTTGAAGATAGTCTTATTTTTACCCATTCTTCAGTCCTTAGATATTTGCAATATTTGTATTATTTTATGTTGCATACAGTCTGCTATGACCATCCTCGGATCTGTCTCTTGCATACAAGCTTCTCTTGGGCATCCGACTAGGGTAAGAATTGGATCCAGGTTTTGTAGATCTGAAGTGTTTCAATGTCACCCTTCTTAAAAACAAAATGGCCCACATCAGGCATTAATGTTTACATTTATTTTGATCGAGAAAAGAGATCACAACAAATTTTGATAATTTTTGCCAATTTGGTAGATGTCAATGTTATGTTTTTAAGTTTTTAATTTGTGTTTTTCTGATGACCAAGACATTGGAAAATAATGTCCTATGTTTACTAGCCATTCATGTGTCCATTTCTGTCAAATGTCTTCACAAATCTTTTGCTCATATTCTACTTATTTTAAAAAATCTTTCCATGTGATTCACTGCAGTCTTTATATGGTTGACTATGTGCACTAAAAATATCTTTTCTCGGGCTTACATTTTAATTTTTGTTTTGTTTTCTTTTCATGATGAGAAACTTGCTTTTAGTGAAGTCCAATTCTATCATTCTTTAACTTTGCATTCTCTATATTTATCGAGTTAAAAAATTATACTTTTATGTTTGGATCCTTAGTTTATCTAAAAATAACTTTTATTTATTCTGTGAGACAGAATCTAGTTTTCTTGTTTCCTACACTGATGACCAGTTTTCCTGCTGTTATTTTCCGTTCTATTTCCATCAACCTGCAATGCCAGCTCTGCCTTGTATCAATCACTTTTTCATGTACATATATTTCTGTTTATTAAGTTTTCATTCTGATTAATTGGCCTCAATCTTTAATATATCCCTATGTCAATAGCATGTTATTTTAATAATATAAATTTGATATCAGAGGGCGTTTCCTCACCACTTCTTTCTCCTTTTCCCAGAATGTCTTGACTGTTCTTTATCTGTAGCCCACTCATACACAGTTTAGAATCTCTTTGTAAATTTCCAGCAAGGTAACAACAAAAACCAGTTAATACCATTGATGGCTTTGTGACTTTTTTTATTAATTTGAAAAAACAATTGGCATTATTATGACTTTGACCCTATCAAATAAATTTTCCATTTATTTTGTGTCTTCCTCTAAGTATGCCAACAGTAATTTAATATTTTTACAATAAAAGCATAGCACGCTTTTTCATAGCCTTAATTTAAATACCAATTTTTATTGTTGTGGTAAATTCTACCATTATAAAAATTACATGTCACATTTCCTCATAAAATTGAAATAAATTGACTTTTGTAGTGAGATTAAATATTTAGAGAAGCTACTAAATTATCTAGTTAATAATAATAATTTGCAGATGATTTAGATTTTTCTCTGGAGACACAAATAATCTAAGAATAATGGTTTTTATTTTTTCTGGCATCTATCATTTTCAGAATTTTTTGCTTTCTTGTTTCATTGAGTAGATCAACCACTTGGAAAATAAGAATCCTTATTATTTCTACTTTAAGTAAAATGTTATATTACATTATCAATAAATGTAATGCTTGCTGTATTTTGATAACGTTCTTTATTAAGGTGAAGAAGTTCTCTTCTATTTCTAGTTTGCTTTTTAATTTTTAGTTGACCAGTCAGTATTGAATTTTGTCTAGGTTTTGTTTGTATCTACTGGGAAATGTTTTCTTAATCTGTTAGTGTGATTTACAACAATATGCATTTTAATATTAAATTAACCTCGTGCTTTTGAAATAAATGAATACTAGTATAAGATACCATTTAAAATCAATTGCTGGATTTGATTTGCTAATCTTCTGTTAAGTGTTTACATTTTTATTGGTAATAAAGATTAGACTGTAATTTTCCTTTTGAGCTATAGTTGCTGGTTTTGATATTAAGGTTACTGTAACAACATAATCAAATGTATTCAACATGTCTTCTTTTTACTATATAGTACAACTTTTCGCATACTTACCATATAGATTGTTTATTTTGTGTCCAGTATAAGAAATCCTTGGTGACTTTGAAGTTTTATAGAGAGTTTCCTGTACTTTCATATAAAAGCTTTCTTCATTGCATTTAATATTTAAATATTTAATGCATCTGGAATTTAATTTTATCTGGTGTTAGGTTGTGGTCAAGATTCATTTCTTTAATGTGGATGTCTAGTTGACCCAAAGTGGTTTATTAAAATGGTCCCTGACTCACTGCACTACAGCAGGAACTTTCATCAGTCAAATAAATGGACTATGTACCTTGTTCAACTGGTTTACTGGTCTGTCCTTGTGGCAATGTTACATTGCACTATTTACCATTGCTTTATCATAGGTCTTGAATTAAATGGTGTAATGTTTTTGTACTTTGTTGTTTTATTCAAGACTACATTGACTAATCTTAGTCTTCTTCATTTTAATGTTTTTTGTTTATTTCTTTTGTTTTGGGACAGAGCTTCACTCTCTTGCCCTGGTAGAGTGCTGTGGCCTCATCATAGCTCACAATGACCTCGGATTCTTGGGCTCAAGCAATTTGCTTGCCTCCGCGCCCCACCCCTCACCAGTCAGTAGCTGGGATTACAGGGCCCCCACAATGTCCAGCTATTTTTTTTTTTTTTAAGAGAGAGGGGGCCTTGCTTGTCTCCAACACCTGAGCTCAAAAAAAATCTATCCATCTAGGCTACTAGGAGTGCTAGGAATATAGGTGTGAGTCATTGCACCCGGACTTCATTTTAATGTTTTAAAATTAGTTTGACTATTTTCACAGAAAAATATCTACTAGGATGTAAAAATGATCTGTGTTTGAAGTTGACATCTTTTTTTTTTTTTAAGAATATGGCACAACTACTTTCTAGAGCGTCTTCCCAGTTGAAGATTGTCTGATGTTTTCTCCTGATTTGAGTCAACTTACACACTTCCAGAGGAGTGAGTATGTGTTGCTCTCAGGGCACCATCACAGAGTCAAGTGCGGTAGATTGACCCCATCACTGAGTCAAGTGTATAGATTGACCCCATCACTGGTGATATTAAGCATGGTCATTCAGCTAAGCTAGTGTCTGTCATATATGTATTCTTCCTCTACATTATTATCTTAGCTATTATAATTTATACAGCACTTTTGGAGTGATATTTTTCAAAATTAATTACATTTCCAGCTGAATTTATGGACACTGATATTTGTGCAGTATTGATTAAAAATTCTAATTTATGAACATGATAAATCTCTCAATTTATTTAGATATTCCCTAATTTTATCAATTGTAATTTAAAAATTTTCAGGTAGAGATCTTCCAGAATTTTCATTAGGTTTATAACCATATATTGAATGTTCTTTGATGCTGTTACAAATATCTCTAGATTTTTAAGGGTTTTTTTTGTGTATAATCATATTATCTATAAGTAATGACAAATTTATATTTGGTTTCCAATTGTAATCTTTTTTCTTAAATCTTATTGTTTGGGGGAGAAGTTGCAGAAGTGATAACAATAACCATTTTTGCCTTATTCCCAAAGTTGGAGGAAATTTTAAATAATTGTACATTAATCATGCTGCTTTGATTTTATTTTATGGGATGTTTTTAAACTTTATTAGAATGACAATGTTTCTAATTCTAGCATTCTGAAATGTGGATTAATTATGTGGAGTTAGAGCTTGATCTAATGACAGCCATCAGTCTTTTAGTATTTTGTCTGCCCACCGTCACCCTCTTCCCTTTTATAACAGTTTTTCACTTTTACATATGTCATATTACTTAATACACGACTCAGTTTTTAAAATTTGTCTCTTTACACAGTTTGCCTCAGACTGGCAGTTTTATTGCTATGTTGTTATCCACACTGTTCTGTTCTTCTCAGTATCTCAGCTGCTATTTTTTAGCCTATCAATTTTTATTTCTGATTTTGTCCTTTCAGGTCCAGAATGTTTAGTTTTCTGTTATTTCTCCCTCTATTCCATGTTTGTTTACCTTTAAGAGCTTGAAATGACAATAGCTCTTTGAAGTCCTTGTTAATTTTATCAGCTCTCAGTTATTTTTCTATTAACTGATTTTCTTCCAGATTATGAGTCAAATACAGAAAGAACATTGTGTATGTTATATCGTTGAGTGCCTGAATGTTGTCTTCTTTTCATGTACGTTTTATATCCAGAGGCAGATGACTTTCTTTCAGATCACCTTGCTCATGCCTTGGCTTATCTTTAAGCTTCATTAGCACAGACCTGAAGTGGCCAGTATGGGATTAGCGTAGCCTCCTCCCTAAGGCCTGGGGCAGCCCTGAGGTCCCGGCTGACCTTGCTGGCTGGGAAAGCTTCCTCCACTTGACCCCCTGAGAGCTGCCGCGTTCACACACTTGCAGTTCTCCTTCACCCTCGGGTGATCTAGTGCTCAGCCCAAGGTGGGAAGGACTCCCCGTCTAACTCCCGGACCTCGTTCTTTGTTTGGCTCCCTTTGCTGTTCGCTTCCCTGATAATTCAAACCGTCTCAGACTGTCCGAACTGATTTGTGTTGAGTGAGTGACAAGGACCCAAAGGTGATTTGTTGTGCACCAACAGAAAACTATTATCTGTCTTTGCAGCTCAGCAGCCTTCTCAGCCCTGCTTCCGTCTCTCCTTCCCGGCCTGCAGTTCAGAAAGCGCCTCCAGGCAGAATTTCAAGAGAATAGTAAAGCTGTCTTTGTTTTCACCTGTATTTATTTATTTATTTTTAGCCCCCCCCTTTTCATTATTTGAAATTCATTGAGGGTATATAGAATTAGGTTATACTAAAGCGGCTGTTAGGTAAAGTCCCTGTTGTAGTTGTGTCCCGCCCCCAAGAGGTGTGCAGTACACTAACCGCATCCCACTGGCTCCTCCCCTCCCCGTTCCCAAGCCCCTCCCCCTTCCCCAGGCCCCTCCCCATGCACCTTGTATTAACTCATCTACTGCCTTCATATTAGAACTGAGTACACTGGATTCTTCTTCTCCATTCTTGTGATTTATCACAGCTCAATTTACAATCACCACAATGTGGAAACGACCTCAGTGCCCACCAACCCAGGAAAGAATTAACAGGCTGTGGTATGTGTACCCCGCGGCACACCATTCGGCCACTAAAGAAGACAGAGACTTTACCTCTTTTGCATTAACCTGAATGCAGGTGGAACACATTCTTCTCAGTCAAGCTGTCTCTTTTCCTTCCCTCTTTTTGTGAACGTAATTATGTATTTCTTAGCCATTATCTGAAAACAGTTGTGTATGTATTTTTCTAGTCTTTTGCAGATAGAATGTAAGTTGAGTTTATTCTTTCATGGCTAGAACTGAAAGTTTCTCAGATTTGCCTTCAATTTTGACAAACATGTTCACTGGGTTTAGAATTCTGCATTGTCAGTTATTTTCTCTAGGCATTTAAACATTTCACTTTACTATTTTCTATTTAGAAGTTACCCATTTTATTGTTGCCCTTGGAATATGTTTCTTTTTCATAATGTTTCCTTCTAAATTTTTTTCGTATTTATCTTACAGTAATTTTAGTAACTTATTCCAAGATGTAGTTTCCCTCAATGTGTCTTAGTTTGGATTTATACAACTTCTGTAATCTGTGGCTTAATGTCTTTTCTGAGGTTGGAAAATTTTATATATACTGTGTCTTAATATATTGCTTGTTTCCTTCACTTTCTCTTCCTCTGAGTTCCGATTCCACGCATGTTGGTTTTCACTGTGTTCTGCCTCTGTATTTGTGTTCTGCTTCTGTATTTTCTATTTTTTTTCCTGTATGCTTTATACTGAATTTAATTCTTACTTACAAATTCTATCTTCTACTCTATTTAATCTGTTGTTAAAATCATAGAATTATAAATTAATTATTGTATTTTTTAGGCCTAGAAATTCCTTTCGATTCACTTCTGTAGGCTTTAATTCACTTTTATGACACTTTCCCTATATTTTTATATATTCCTATTTTTAATCTCCTTTATTTGGTTACCGAGCATAGTTATTTAAAAAATACAGTTGCCCCTCTGTAAGTTGACCATCCAAGGGAGTGTAACAAACTGGTCAACACAGGGAGCTGGTCAACATAATGAACTAGGCCTACTGTCCTGATAAGTGCAGGTCTGTTCTATGAAAATTAGATCAACATAAGGAGGGCTGTGTAGGGAGGTGGTCAGCTATGGAGGTTCTACTGCATAGATCTATTAATTCCCATGTTTGGATTACCTGTAGGTATCTTTGTTTTTTTGTGTATTTTTATGCTTTGTCATTTGTTTTTTTCTCTCAGCACACCATGACTTTTTTAAGAATGTGCCACATTGTTTCTAAAAAATGTAGAACCTCAATCTAACATAGTAATCCGCAGAGGATTTAGCTTTTCATCTGACAACTGAACAGAGCAGAAGGACTTCATCTTAATCTATCAGTGAACTGAAATAAATCAAGGTTTGGTTTCAAATTTGGTAAATATTCCTGTCTTTCTTAGGAGGTAGTCTTCATTATTTTCAACTAAGAGCCTTTAGGTAATTAATTTAATAGTACTATTAACTGAGATACTAATTTTAAAAAAAGAACTAAAAAATAAAACCTTAGGGAGATTTTAAAATTTAAAAAGTATATTAAAAGTGAAGACCTCAAGTGAGAGGGAAAAAGAACTCAGAAGACAGCATCTGTGCTTCCAGATACTCAGTCTAGGGAGAGATTCCACAAGAAAGGAAATGGTCCTAATGGCTTAGACTATGTATGTAATAAATATTTATTAAATGTGTGAAGGAGGAGCTGAGAGCTGTGGGCACCTGGGTAACTCTAGAACTCTTGATGAGAATAGCAGTGTTCTCAAGATCAATTTGGAACATTAGGGAGGGTCTATATCATGAGAGACAAATCTGTGAACGTTTCCAAATAATAAAGAGCCACTGTAAGAGTCTGATTTTCTTTTCAGTGGAGAAGTCTGGAAAAGTAGAGATTTAGGAGGGAAATTACAGGATTAGACATGGGTGCCCCATTCCACTGATCTCAGCCAACAGTGGGTAAACTACAGCCTGACAGCTGACATTCTACTTTTGTTAATAACATTTTTTGTGAAACCCAGTGATTTGGTTATGTGTTGCCTGTGGCTACTTGGGACCACAGTAGCAGAGGTGACAGGTTACAGAGGTTATTTGATCTATGCAGCCTAAAATATATACTCTCTGGTCTTCTAGAAAGTAAAGCTTGTTGACTCTTGGGCTAGGCAAGCATGTGGGCCTGCATGAAGTTCATGATCAGGAAATGGATAAGAGGAGACACATTTGTTGTTTAATAGATAACATTGTATCCTCATGTTAACTCCCAAAGAAAACAAAAAACAAACAAAAAAAATTGAAAAAAACATTTCCAGGTTTGAGAACATATGTAATAGAGATTCTAGGCAGGATACCAGATTTCTGAGTTGGTTAATTGAAATTTACTAGCATCATTAATAGAGGGAGCAAATATGGAAAAAGTAAATTTCAAAAAGAATGTCAGTTCAGTGTAGGGGTTTTGGAATTAAAAATTGTGTATAGAAAGAAGATAATGTCACAAAGGTCAATAACACTCAGCTCTGAGAATTAGGACAAAGGATAAAGATAACAATTTGCCTATTTATGGAGATAAATAAGAAAACCTTTTGCCATTTGTACTATTGTTCTAAGATTATATATATATATTTATTATTATTATTATTTTTTTTTTTTTTGTAGAGACAGAGTCTCACTTTCTCCCCCTTGGTGGAGTGCCATGGCATCACACAGCTCACAGCAACCTCCAACTCCTGGGCTCAGGCGATTCTCTTGCCTCAGCCTCCAGAGTAGCTGGGACTACAGGCGCATACCACAACACCTGGTACAATGATATTTTTAATGATAAACAAAATTACTGGTATTTTAATAACATTAACCCTACTTACATAAATTTCTCAGATCATAACTTCATTTAAAGAAGAACATAGATACATTTATTGATAATAATAAATAAATAAAGTGATTAGTGTAAGGCAGTTAAGAGAGAGAAAGGGTGATTGTCATAATGCTTCTCTAGAAAATTCACAAAAACCTCCATTATACACCTAAAACCTGGTAATAATAATCATATACTAATTATTCCTAATCACCAAATGTAGTACTGCTTCTAAAGGAGAAAATAATCAGTAGTGTATCTCACAACATGGCAAAGATACTTTCAAAATCTGCAAATTTGATAACAGGAATACTTTCTGTTTTATAGTGTTTTTATATCCATAGTATCTTCATCTCTTGGCCTTCTGGTCTCATTTCCATTGCTAGGATTAGTTTCAGGTAGACAATGACGTTAGGGCCAGCAGGGGCTCATGTCTGTAATCATAGCCCTCTGGGATTCTGAGGCTGAAGGATTGAGTGAGCTCAAGAGTTCCAACCAGCCTGAGCAAGACTGAGACGAGATCTTTACTAAAAATAAAAATGCTAGCCAGGTATTGTAGCTAGTGGGTTCCTATAGTCCCAGCCTTCGGGAGGTTGAGGCAAAAGGATCGCTCAAGTCCAGGAGTTTGAGGCTGCTGAGAGCTATGATGTCACAGCACTCTAGCCTGGGGCAACAGAGTAAGACTGTCTCAAAAACAGACAAATAAGAAGAGAATGACTATAGCAAAAATTTAGATATACGCAATTTCAATTTCTATTACATGAGTTTATTTAAATAATGCACCTGTAAGATCCAGCTTTCTTAAGCATATTTTGGCAGATCTAATGTAAACATTCATGATGAAAGAATTAAGAGCTTTATATCATCTATTTGATGATTATTGCTTATAATTGCTTATTATTATTTTCAAATTATTGTTTCTATTTCCCAGATTAAGTTTTTTTTTTTTTTTTTTTTAATGATACAGTCTCACTTTGTCGCCTTCTATAGAGTGCCATAGTATTATAGGTCACGGTAGCCTCAAACTTTTGGGCTCAAGTGATCCCCTTGCCTCAGCCTTCCAAGTAGCTGGGAATACAGGTGCCTGCTACACAATGCCCAGGTATTTTTAGAGCCAGGGCCCTTTTTTCTTTCTTTCTTTTTTTTTTTTTTTTTTACACAGTGTCTTACTCTTGCCTTGGTACAGTGTCGACTCCCGGACTCAACTGATCCTCTTATCTCAGCCTCCTGAATAGGTGGAACTACAGGCACCCCACAAGGCCTGGATTATTTATTTATTTTTTAATAAATCATAGCTGTGTACATTGGTGCAATCATGGGGTACAATGTGCTGGCTTCATACACAATTTGAAATATTTTCATCCAACTGTTCGACATAACCTTCATGAGATTTTCTTGGTTATTGTATGAAAACATTTGTATTCTGCATTTAGTAAGTTTCACCTATACCCTTCTACGATGCACCATAAGTGTCATCCCACCATTTACCTTCTCTCCACCCATCCTCCTCCTCCCCTCCCCTCCCTTACCCCTTTCCCCATATTCTTGTGCTATAGTTGGGTTATACCCTTCATATGAAAGCTATAAATTAGCTTCATAGTAGGGCTGAGTACATTGGATACTTTTTCTTCCATTCTTGAGATACTTTGCTAAGAATAATGTGTTCCAGC
>CAUYON010212013.1:0-62116 GCA_963573935.1 Arctocebus calabarensis
GATCAAGAAAATGCCATGAAGGCTAACTGTAACAGTACGATCAAAACATTTCTGAATGTATATGAATCGTGCCCTATGATTGCACCAATGTACAGAATTATGATTCAATAAAATTATAAAAACAAACAAACAAACAAAAAATAACAATATTTAATAGCTTTTTACTGAGTAGAGTACTATGGTATCCGAGCTCACAGCAATGTCTAACTCTTGGGCTCAAGTGAACCCCTTGCCTCATCCTCCCGTGTAGCTGGGACTACAGGCGTCCACTACAATGGCCGGCTAGTTTTTCTATTTTTAGTAGAGACAGGGTCTTGCTTCTGCTCAGGCTGGTCTCAAACTCTGAAGCTCAGGGAATCCACCCACCTCAGCCTCCTAGAGTGCTAGGATTACAGGTGTGAGCCCTGCCTAATATTTAACATCTTTCTGCTGGTTTCACACAACTTTGTCCTGTGGAGCACTACTAACCAACTCAAGTTGGTTAATGTTGACCAAGTCCAGACTCTGCCTCCCTCTGGTTCACGGCGCACGTTAGCATGTGCTGGCTGTGAGAGGGCCGGCAGTACACAAACCCAGTTAACCTTTCCTAAAGATATTTGACCTTTTTATTTTTTAAGCTAAAGCCTACTAATACTCCTATAAATAAGGGTTTCATGGAATACACTTTGGAAATATTACATTATTGTTGAGAGAATAACCTCCTGTTTACAGTTTCCTGCTGCTCTAGTTTTCTATGGTTAAAAGAAAGGAAGACAGGGAAAGACTGGGAAAGAAGGAAAGAAGAGAGGAGAGAAAGAGAGAAGGAAAAAAGCGCTGTGTGCTTGACTTGGTTTGCATGAAAGCTAGTCGTGAGTCCTTTTTATAACCCGAATGGCACCTTGTGACAAGTGCTTTTGTTGCCGATTGCTCGCTCTCTGCTTCCTTCTATGCAATTCTTGGTTTATTTATAATTTCATTTTCCTAAAACATTTTACAGATACACTTTACCAAAACTCTACCTTGAATAACTCAACTGTCGAAACTGCCTTGTAAAAATTGCTTCCTTCTTTTTTTGTTAATTTTTCTGTGTTTTTTATTATATTTTTTAATTTCAGGTTAATGTGAAGGTACAAACAACCAAATCATAATATTTGAATTTGTTAGGTAAAAGGGGCTATTTTATGTTCCTTCTAGCCATTATAAAACTATAATATTAAATGTATATATTTATACAGGCACGTAGCTTCTGCTTCTGACGTAGATATACCTGGCCTCCTGCTAAATACAACTTAAATAAAACTCCCTGACATTGTTTATAAAACAACCTAAGAAGATTCTGGGAAGTGAATAAAAGAGACAGTTCAGCTTGGGACTTTGGCACCCTAAAAGTGACACAGTGGTGAATCCCTAGGATTTCTGTTTGTCTTCCATATCCCAGATGAGGAAACAGAGAAACCAGAAACCCAATGGGTGTGAATAAACAAACACAAGGAAAGCCTGCTGTCTTCGGCAAAAAGACCAGGAAGCAGCCAGCCTAACAAGATAAAACACTTTTAGATAATAACCCCTCTAGTCCAGCCACATACCCTAAAAAAACCTACTGGCCCAACCCACCTGCAAAGGCTGAGTGCAAACCGAGATTTCCTCCTTCATCAAGCTATGACAAGGTAGCCCAGAAATCCCCTCTTGGATAGTATCGGAGAAGAGTGCATGGACAGCCAAGACGTTCAGCATCACTGGACATTAACAAGGGTTCCCCAGCCCGTGGTGTCAGTGGAGGCCATGTGGAGAGCCTGGTGTAGTGAGGCGCCCCGCCTGTCCTCTCTGGGCTGGCATCAGAGGAGTCGGTAGTAGTACTTAGTGGTGGCAGATTTTCCAACCCCACTACGTTATCACTGAAGGCCAACTATCTAAAAAATTAGACAAATTTGACATCATCAAAATTAAAAACTCTCTTATGCTTCAAAGGACACCATTAGATAAGTGAAAACACAACCCACAGAAGGATATAAAATCACCTATTTGATAAGGGACTAGTATCTAGAATATGTAAATAACTTAGTAATCAACAGTAAAAGAGAAATTTTAAAGTGGACAAAGAATTAAATAGACACATCTCCAAAGAAGAAAAAAAAAATGGCCAATAAACACATGAAAGAAATGTTTAAGTCATTCGAGAAATGCAAATCAACACCACAGTAAGATGTACCACTTCACTCCTATTAGGATGGCCATAATCAAAATAATACAAAGTCACAAATGGTGGTGGGGACATGGAGAGGGGATCCTGTGCGTTGTGACTGGGAATGGAAAATGATACAGATGTTCCTCAAAATGTCAGAGTTACCATGTGACCAGTAATTCCACTCATTGGTGAAATACATCCACACACAAACTTTTATGCAAGTGTTAAAAGTAACATCATTTATATTATCCAAAAGGAAACAACCCAAATATCCATCAGTTGGTGAATGGATAAACAAAATGTATATTCATGCTATGGAATATTATTCAGGTGAATTTTTTAGTAGGTGAATTATTTATCAATAACATGAGAAAAAAGGCAGAAATGGCTATTTTAATACCACGTATCAAAAGCAGTAGACATAGTTGTTCATACTTTTCTTTGTAATAGTCAAAATCTAGAAACAATCAAAATGTCCCCATATGTTTAAACAAATTGTGGTACATTCATACTATGGAATACTACTCAGCACTGAAAAAGAATCAGCTATTGATTCATACATGGATCTCAAGGGCATTAACCTGAGTAAAAACATCCAATCTGAAAAGGTCATATACTGTATGATTCCATTTTATAATATTCTCCAAATGACAAAATTGTAGAGGTGGAAAAAAAAAAGGTTGCCAGAGGTTGGAGGGTGGGGGTCAGGGGCGGAGTGACCAAAGGGAGATGACAGCACAGGGCAGATCTGTGTGGCGATGGGCAGCTCCGTGTCCTGACTGCGGCTGTGGACATACGAAGTGTGCCTGACAAGATGACATAGGGCTGTGCAGGCAGGCTGACCCAGCTTCAGGGTCCCGGGCTGGACGGATTAGCGCTCAGTCAGATGTAAATACTGAGGGGAGCTGGCTCTGTAATAACTTACAACTTCCTGTGAACCTGTAATTATTTCAAAGTAAAGCGTAAACCGTAAAAGGTTAAAAATACCTTTGTGAGCATAAAAACTTTCTCACAGATGTTGATACACTATGCTACTTTTAGTCTATTATTTGTAGGTAGAACAATATAAAAATACACAGTTACAAAAAGAATTATCAGTAAGAAAAAATCAATTTCGGTGTTTACATTTACTTAACTTATATCCACATGAATAAGTGGTTTGTGTTGCTTGCTTCTTTGAAATTCAATATGTATTCTAGTTTCTTAAATAAAGTATAAACTGGTTATTTCCTAGATCAAGTTACTGAAATTAAAATTGTCAACACAAGATGGCACTAAATAAAGAAAAAACTTGTTTTTTTTAAATCGTGAGTTTCACGACATACGGTTAAAATAAAACTGAATAAACGATTTATCAAGTGAATCATTGTTTAACTGTGCAGTTAATGAAGTCTCAAGTTGTCATCAAAGCTGAATTGTGTTCAGCTGCAGTAATTCTGCTGTAATAACTGGGTCTGTCTTCACTAATCAGAACTCTGACGCTCGGCTGCACTTTCTAATCATGACTTAAATTTTCAAAGAGGTACACAAGAAATATTGAGAAACCAAGTTAAAATAACTGGTAGTAGTAAAATGTTAGCATCATTTTCTGTTATTTGCAGTTTTCCAAACTAACAAATAGCTTTGAAAAACTGAGATTACACCAGATAAAACAAAACAAAGTTCGACGAAAAGAATTACCACACCTCAAAGAAGAAACAGCCTTTGAACTGAGCAATTTGAACCAGAAATTAGAGGTGAGATATATTTTCTTAGTTTCTGCGTCTGTGTTGAGGATTGATTGCCGTATTGTGTGCTCGTTGTCTGTAGTGAAGGCAGAGGCAGGAACAGCTCGGATAAAAACACAATGCAAATCACACCCCATCAAATATATCTTCTTTTTTTTTCTTTTTTTTTTTTTCTTGTAGAGACAGAGTCTCACTTTATCGCCCTCGGTAGAGTGCTGTGGAGTCACAGCTCCCGCAAACCTCCAGCTCTTGGGCTTAGGCGATTCTCTTGCCTCAGCCTCCCAAGTAGCTGGGACCACAAGCGCCCACCATGACGCCCGGCTATTTTTCTGTTTTGCAGTTCGGCTAAGGCCGGGTTTGAACCTGCTACCTTTGGTATACAGGGCCGGCGCCCTACTTGATGAGTCACAGGCGCTGCCCCAAATATATCTTCTTAGTGCACCTTCCCTTCAGGCACTTGGTGAATTAAAACACCATTTTGATTTATATATCCTTTTGATATAGCAGCATTTTGGGAAAGCCAAAAAAACCAGAAAACATAAAAGTTAAAAGAAACTGCAGCTTTCCAGTGAAATTGAAGGACACCCCTGGGGTCAGTCAAAGTGAATATCTAATAAATCTTTTAATGGCCACTTAGCTATTAGGTACTTAAACCCCAGTGGAGCCTCATAGCAGTTTTTAGAAGGGGGCTTGAAGTTTCAGGGTTTTTCTTTAAAGGCATAGCACCACTCTAATTAAGTTGTCCCTTGTCACCCAGAACTTACACTTGTAAAATTTCCGTCTCTAAAATGTTCATATGTCATGGATGCGTTTATTCTTATCCTCTTAACTTCCCAACCTTGGATAAAACAAGCCAGCTATTTTTCTTCCCTATACTCTGGAGCATCCAACCTACAAGTCCTGTAGCAGCGTACAGGTTCGACGATAGATTCCTATTACCCTGTACTGTGCAGTTATTGTTTTAACTGACCCAAGGTTTATTTTTATGTTACCCAATTTAATTTCTTTTGTTCTTTTTGAACCTTAAACCCTTGCTAATGATTTCAGTGTCTTCTACTCACTGATGGGTAAGGGTCCTGCACTCCCCGTCCCCAGGAGAGAGCCCTCTTTGGAATCTTCCATCCGTTCCTTCCTCTTCCAGTCCAGCCTGGAGCTGCCCCTTCTCCTTGTCCAAAGCCGCTCATCTCCTTTTTCCTCCTATCTAAACATTGCCCTGTTTCGTACTTTATCATCTGACTCTTCAACAAGTCCTTCTGCACTAAAACATCTTTAAGAGCAGAAAAAAATAAAATCTGAGATCATAGTCCTAAAACTAGCTTGTTAAAAGAACTCAGTTATTAAACTGGGTAAAGGGTTCGTGGGGGTTATTTTATTCTCTACTTTTATGTAAGTATGAAAATCTTTATAATAAAACATTAAAACATCTTAGTAGGCAGAGGTCCTTGACATATATCAATCACTAAGCACCATCTCCCAATATTTAGCAGAGGGCTTTAAAAAATCTAATAATGTAGCTATCACTCTACACTCTGATTTTAATGACCCTAACCCACTCTTAACCTTAAAAACTTAAAAGTTTAAAAGCTTTTCCAGCCAAGGAAAACTTGGTATGGAGGTCTAGGCAAGCCTAAGATCTCAGGCAACCTAGGCTGACATCTCCAGTCTCTATAAAAACTCGAGTGAAGCTCTCTGGGTCCCTTCATGGTTTCATACCTCTGCATATATTGTGCTACTAGCCTTGAAAACTGTACCTCTGTAATACCAAGGAAGCCAGTGCTGTTATAAGCACCTGCTGATAACTGACACGTATTTCTAGCTGTTCTTGACCTCATTTATACTTGTTGAAGTATTTAGAAGTCGAGATTAATGCTTCTGCCTCTAAAGCATGCTGGGGAATATTTATTTTCAAGATTATTTGCAGTTATTCGGTAGGTAATGGTAAATATTTGTATTATATAAACGATATAAACTACTTATGCCAACCTTGCCCAGATTTTGACTTTTAACTCTAAAGACTCCTTTCTAAATGAAAAGTAAACAAAAGATTTCTATTCTGGATTGCATTGATTTGAAAATGCTACCTCTTTTCTACTAAAGCCTGGTTTTGTAAATGTGTCATTATTACTGAAGACCATATTTTCATGTACCTAATTTTTGTATTTTTGAATGTCTGAATCAAGGTCAACAACTTTAAATAGCCATCTCTTTTTGTCCTAGTAAATATAGTCTACTCATCATGAGGCCCTGTTATCAATGCAGGTCTACCCATTTCTCCAACCTTGATACTATCACTCCATTTCAGGCCACCTTTAATTACTACAAAAGCTTCCTTATTTATACCCTTCCTTCACTGATTGTTTAAAGGCTTATGAATTTATAAAAGGAAAATTTCCTCAAATGTTCTTTAAAATCATTTCTGTGTAGAAAATATGAAAAGCCATGTTCTCATTTTAAGCAAAATGTACATTTTGCTCTTTAAGTAAGCATTTTTTTTCCAGACAATCCAGTCACTTCAGCCGTCTTCAGAGCAATACAAATCACTCTGGCCATATGAACTATGTTCCAATTTGACGTATGGTGGGACATAGGTAATATAATCGCCACCCGCTCTGCCTGGCTTCTGTGTGTCAGCATTATTGTACTTAGTATACTATAAAACTATTTGTGCGTATATACATTTCCCTAATTTACCATATACTCCTTGACTTTTTCTTTATTTTTCTTTTTTTTTGTTGTTGTTGCTCCTTGACTTTTTCAAGGTAGATTTTTTAAATCATAAAATAGTTCAAAATATTCTCTGTATAATATCTGGTGGGTATTATGTGCTCCATAAATATTACTGAATTGAGGATTGAAAATAACAATACATTCATGCCATTTTCCTATATGCAATAATATATGGTCATGTTTCTATATCCACACAGTAGCTATAGGGCTTATTTCCAACTACGTTGTTTTCTTTGCAAAATTCAGTGAGAAATGTTTAAATTCTAGGAAATGTTAATAATATACCATACTTTTGTTTATACATTCATGGAATATAAGTGACACTTGGCACTTTGTCAGACACTGTGAATAGTACAAAAGCAATAAACAATTTTTACCCTTACAGAACTTAAAGCCTGGACAGAACTGAGACATAGTGAAGTTTCCTTCAGCTCATACTATTAAGTTACGACAGATAATCATTTTCAATGATATTACTTGAGCAAAAATGAAGAAATGAGTAAGCTTTATCAAGCTTTATCAAGCTTATCAATACCATAGATGGGGTGACTTACACAGGAAACATTTATTTCTCATAGTTCTGAAGGCTGAAAGCCCAAGTTCACAGTGCCAGCACGGTCAGATTCTGGTGAGGGCCCTCCTGCTGGTAAATAGATGGTAGCCGTCTGCTCATTGTATCATCACATGGGAGAGAGAAAGAAAGAAAAAGTAAGGACTCCCATATCGCTTCTGATAAGGGCACTAATTGCATTTATGAGGGCTTCACCCTCATGACGTAATTACCTCTCCAAGATGCTACCTTCTAAAACTATTGCATTGGGGATTATGCTTCAACTTATTTGAGGAGGGAAGTGACAGAAACATTTGGTCCAAAACAATCCACGTACCAAGACTCACCCTCTAAAAAAACAAGAGGATAAGTTTAGCAACTAAGTGTAGAGAATGAAAGGAGGGGTCAAGAAATAGAATGGAAGTACTGGATGATGCAAAAACATTATTGGAAACTCCCTTCTTAGTAATCACCACTTGTTATCAGAGAGACTTTTTACATATTTAAATGATTAAGTAATGAATTCCCTATTTCCTAATGAAAATAAGAAGATAGTTAATCCAACATGAGTGATTTGACACTTTTTATTATTTTTTTTCCTAATAGATAAAGAATGTACTTACTTTTTTTCCCTCAGAATGAAGATGTACTATTCTGCTTTAAAATAACTAATATTATTTAATTTATGTTTGTTCCCCCTACCACTTTTTAAAAGGAATTTAGAGCAAAGTCAAGAGAATGGGACAAGCAAGAAATACTGTATCAGACTCATCTGGTTTCTTTAGATGCTCAACAAAAATTATTATCTGAGAAGTATAATCAATTTCAGGTAAGTTTTCTAATATTGTCCTCTAAATTTGAAGCAAGTAGAGATTAAATACTTGTGTCTTTGCCATTAAGCATATAATCTATTTATAGACAGAAATGCCAACCAAGGTAACATAACCAGAGTAGATCTAACAGTGAGTACAGTCACAAGTGCAAGAAATATCCATAATAGTGAATTTAGTCTACATGTCTCAAAGAATGGGGCTCTTAAAAATTTCATTGTTGTTGTATCATTAAATACCATGTACTTGCTCACCTACAGTCAAGTGGCCTGGAGAGGCTACGACGGCTGCTTTGCTTTGTGTTTCTCTGACTATTTGCAAGACTGAGCATCTTTTCATATATTTCTTAACCTTTTTCATTTCCTTTTCAAACCTTTTCATTTCCTTTTCATTGGCCTGTTCGTAAACTTTGCCCCCTTTATTTTGTCTTGTTTGTCTTTTTCTTATTAAAAATATGCAGAAGTTTTTGTACATTAGGAATTATTAACCTTATTAATACTTACTCACTGACAACTTTTCCCCCATAATCTAATTGTTTGTGTTTTATTTTGTTTATTTATTTTTGGTCATAGAGACATTTTTCAACTACCGTGTAATTGAATTCATCATTTTCCTCTTTTTATGGCTTCTAGAGTTTTTTTCTTGCTTAATAAAACTTCATCGTTCCTAATGCCCTTCCCTACTTTACATCTTTGCTCTAAGGTCACACAATATGGTTTCCCTTTATGCTATCTGAAATTGAGATTTTATAACAAACATGAGACTGAATTATTAAGGGCCAACTTTCTTTGTCTAGTAATGTATTTAAAGATGTTTTTACGAATTCATTTCTATCATTCTTGAACTTTATGTAAGCTTACGTATGAGATTCTTCATTTGATTTACAGTTTTCATGTTTTTCAGAAACAGACACAAAGTTACCAAACTCAATTAAATGGTAAAAAACAAAGTGTAGAAGATGGCAGCTCGGAAATTCCTCGTTTGATATGTGAACCAGAACCCAGCTGTGATACCAGTGAAAGAGATGAGTTCATTATTGAAAAATTAAAATCAGCTGTGAGTGAAATAGCACTAAGCAGGAATAAGTTACAAGATGAAAATCAGAAGCTCTTACAAGAACTGAAAATGTACCAAAGACAGTGCCAGGTGAAGATTTAATTTTTATTTTCCAACTAATACTGTCCATGATTTGTATAAATGGTGACTCAGCAGGTATAGGGATTAGAAAGCTGGTTTTCTATTACGTGTGTAAATTCGTACTTCCTCACTTGATGAGTAAATTCAATAATCCCACAGGCGCTTGACCCGCTAGAGTGCACTTTGGTTCCGCAGTGGAGTGATAACCATGTCTTGCCAGTGCGGTGTCACCACCGTCACTTCCGTCCTCTCTGACTCTGTGCCTCTTTGATTCCTAAGAATCCTGGGTTAGAGATACAGGAAATCATGAAGGATACAACAGTCTATCACCTCAGTGAGAAGTGTGGGGGTGATTTATCACTAGTAACCTTATTGTAATCATTTATCAAACAGTAGCCTAGAATTTATTTTAGGTAACTTTCACATTGGAAAATGATTGACAGTTCTTCTAAGGTATAGTTTTTTTCTTAATCCCCCCCCCAATTTTTTTTATCTTTCTACTCTTGCAATCAATTAGTAAGTTTATATAAGATTCTTGAAAATTGGTCATTATTAATTTTTTTACTCAATATGTATTTTTTATTCACAAATATCAAGTTACCTGAGACATTCTATGGTTTTGTCTCCCATTCTACATTTTATCTCCCATTATAGTTTTATCTTTGACCTTCAAACATTCAGCATCTTTCTGCCATTTTCTCCATGACATTTGGCCCCTCTCTCCCCACGCCATTGCTTCCTGTTCTAGTCACTGCTGTACCTGGGCAGACTTCCCCTTCCCCAAGATATTCCACCCCAGGAGGATCTGCTACCACTCAAACTCCCAGGGTCATTTCTTAGCCAGGGGGCCAACGTCACATTCCCCTACCCCACCACATCGTATATGGAATTAATTCTTTAACTGTTTTCTCTGCCAGCATTTGTTCTAATCCTGTGTTTCTCTTCCCCTGTATTTGGAAGGGGACAGAAAACAAGGCTCCCAGTTTCTCCATTCAGTGGCATTTTTTAAGAGACAGTCCTATCCCCTAACTGACACTCCAGCTGTGTTTGAGAAGGGGGGTCTCATTCTAGTACAAATTAGAATACCAATGTAAACAAACAAAGCTAACTGCAAACAGAAACACTGAGGACTTCAGAGACTGGCTAGAAATAGAAAAGGTATTGATGGTGCTTTCTTTGGCTTCATTATGTGATAAATGAGGTTCACTCCTGTTCTTCTGCTGTAGAGGGGTCCTGGGGCTCCCTCAGCCCCCCGTGCTGTCTGAGCTGTGGGCCATGCTCTGCTGGGTCGATCCCTCCCAGAGACTGCTGCTCATTCACCTCCCTGACGAGAGGACAACCCGTCAGGACTTGTTTTCAAAGACAGCTTGCACTTATATTTTGCACCTGTCTTGGTGCTGCTGGAATCTAATTAAATAAATAAGAAAATTATTTTTCGGTGTACTTCCTGAAAATTCGCCCCTGGGCCTCGCGTCATCCTGCATAGGCTGCAGAGTTCTCTGCTTTGCCCTTCTTTCAGTCTTTTCGGCTCTGATCCCTCGAGATCTTTTCTCTGCTCAGCCTTATTTCTCTGTTTGGTTTGCCTGAACATATTTCATTAGTAGGTCTAGTTATCAAGCTTGGTTCTACCCTTCAGTGAGGTTTACCAACCTTAGTTCCTTTTAATACCCCCAAATAATTAATTCTATTTGAACCTATGTAGTGTCCAAAATCATCATATTATAGGCTGAGGTTCGGCTTTTGTCTTTGGCTCACTTAGAGAACAGAAATGGCTAGTCTTACACCTGTGACTGGCGCGGGTGGAGTCCCAGTGCCCTGCTGTTCTTTTTGGCTGCGTGACGGACTTCTCTGTAGCAGCGGTTGTCAACCTGTGGGTCGCAAACCTTTCGTAACGGTGAAAATGCATTGCAGTATTGGGGAGGTTGAAACTGCCTGCTTTCCTTGACAAACTCCACTTCCCTCTCCTCAGAACTTTGGGGTTTATACTTTTTCAGGAACATAGGGTACAAAATCTTGTTAAAAGAAAAAATATTGCAAATATAGGAAGAGTGTACATAGAAGAACATTAGTAAATAAATAAACATATATAAAATGTTGGTTGTGACATTCCCAGTTTGGGAATGCTGTGGTCCCATTCTCCTACTCAGCACAATGGCGCTCCTGGTGGCAGGAAGGGGCGCCTGCCGCTGGAGCCTGCAGGGTGCCAGGGAGGGACGCACACGAGCCAGCTCCTGGCCACCGTCACGCTGCCCTTTACTGACCCCATTTACTGACCTACCCTCCCGACCCAAGTCCACAGGATTTGATTGATCACCCTTCTCACTCTCAACCTCAAAGATTTCTCCCAACTCCCAGGGACTTCCGTGCGCTCCCGAGAAAGCTCTGCAGGCTGCCTGCGCTGAAGAAAGCCCATGTTATCCACTTTGATTTTTCTTTATATATGCATTTATTGATGTACTTAATTCATTAATGCACATACTAACATAATAATATAACGATAACAAGTAATACAGTAACAAAATGAAAACCTAGCTATTCATAAAAGTCAATATATTGGGAAAAATTCTTACTGATCTTTATAGCAAAGATTGCGAAACAAGAGTACTAGATGCCTAATTGTTACGACTTCTCTGTAAATCGGAGGCTCTCGACCGGGTGCTCCCAGTGACACTCGGCAATCCCTGAATACCTTTTTGGTTGTAACAACAAGGGAAAAAAGTGACCCCAGCATCGAGTGGGCGGCGGCTAGAGAGTCTGTTAAACATCCTGTCATGCCACGACAACCCCATCTGACCTAGCCCAAAATGTCAGTGAGCTGAGCTTAAGAAATCCTGCTTTACATTTTGAAATTTTATTTTCTCTCACAGTCCTCTCAATTAATCCTTTAACGTCACTTATGATGTTTTCCACAATGAACAATAAATTTTAATGTGACTGATATTTATACTGATTTCTATGAGGAGTTTTACCAAAATCATATTTTTTACACATTTTGTTCCTTTAAAAAATACTTTAGCAGCCAGGCGTATTGGCTCACACCTGTAATCCTGGCACTTGGGAGGCCCAGGCGGGTGGATTACCTGAGCTTACAGGTTCGAGACCACCTTGAGCCAGAGCGAGACCTTGTCTCTAAAAATAGCTGATGTTGTGGTGGGCGCCTGGAGTCCTAGCTACTTGGGAAGCTGAGGCAAGGGAATTGCTTAGGCCCAGGAGTTTGAGGTTGCTTTGAACTGTGACGCCACAGCACCCTACCAAGAGTAACAAAGTGAGACTGTCTCAAAAATAATAACAATAATAATAATTAGCTATCCTTGGATCTAGAAACATTAAATTTAAACTAAGGGCCTCCATTTTATATTTTACAAAAGAATTGCATGTGTCAAAAACAAACTAAATGATTCTGGAGCATGTTTTATACAAAAATGTCTTTTATAGTCCTAATAAAAAGATTTGTGACAAGTAATTTTCTTCAAAAACATTTTTTTTGCAACTAATATAATTTTTAAATTTTGAAGTACCAAGGAGGGGTACAGGTGCTTTGGTTACATTGATACCTTTTATAATGCTTAAGTCAGGCTTTTAGTACCCATCACTTGAGTAGTGTTCGATGTCGCCAATGGGTAAGTTTTTAACCCTACCCACCTTCACCCTGCTCAAAAACTTTAGATGCGTAAAGATAAGATGTATATTCCCAGGAAAACACTAAGTATTTTCCATTCATTAGGGGGAAATGCTGAAAATAATGCTTTATTTAGCCTTTTCCCTGTTTTACTTCTAAATTATACATGTTTCATTCTGTTCTTTAGGATAAATACTAAATGAGAAGATAGCAATTATTTATATTTAGTAGCTGATTTGAAGGTTTAACATCACTGCTCCTTGCAAACCATTAGGCAAATTTTTAACCAAACAGATGGGCCTGAAACACATTTTACAAAATTTATATTCTACTAAATGTGAATAATTAGAGTTAAATAATACTGTAACCAGTATATGCATTTGGAAAGAAATTTTTCTTCTCTTTTCACAAAATTGTCAGGGCAGAATGTTCCATATCTTGCACATGAATGCAAAAAGACAACCATTTCGATCTGAAATGCCGTCATTTACGTGTATTGTATGTAAAATTCTCTTTAATTTACTGCACACTTAATGCCAGATGCATCTCAGTTTTCACAAGAATCACATCTTGTCACTTGCCTGTCTACAACCTCAAAACGTGTCCGTATACATGTTAATTCCATTGCGTATATTTATTTGCTGTGCTACACTCTACTCACATTTTTTAAAATGTGCAATATTTTCCATTAGACAGTAATGACAAAAATAGATTATTCAGCATTTTTTAAATATCTGTGCTGGAAAAGTTAGCCTTTTTTTTGTTTGCTTGTTAATGTGTTGTTAAGGTAATAGAGAAACACTGTCCAGCAGGAAGATAACGCAAGCCACAAATATAATGAGAATTTTTCTAGGAGCCATATTTAAAGAAGTAAAGAGAAATGAGTGAGATTAATCTATAATAGTGATACATTTTATTCAACCAACGTTAACCAGAATATTCTGGGAGGCCAAGGCAGGAGGATCACTTGAGCTCAAGAGTTCAAGACCAGCCTGAGCAAGAGCGAGACCCTGTCTACCAAAAATAGAAAAAGTAGGTGGGCATTGTGGGGGGCACCCATAGTCCCAGCAACTGGGAGGCTGAGGCAAGAGGCTCACGTGAACCCGGCAATTTGAGATTGTTGTGAGCTAGGCTGACACCATGGCTCTCTAGCCCAGGGAACAGAGTGAAACTTTGCCTCAAAAAAAGAAAAACATGTATATTATCATTCCAACATGCAATGAATATATAAAAAATTATCAGGCTATTTTACAAGTTTTCATATTAAGTCTTCAAAACCTGGTGTGTATTTTGTGATTACATACAGATCTCAATTTAGATGCTAAGTATTCATCTGAAACACTTGATCTGTATTTAGATTTCATGAAATTTTGCCATTTAAAAATGTAGATTTACATACATAAGTTGCTCCAATCAAACTCAAAAGTGTTCCAATAACTGAATCAAGTACCTGAATATTTGCACCCCACTGACAGATAAATGAACTTTCGTGCAAAAGCATACTAATTTCAAAACTACATCTCAGTTAAATAAATTCACTAAATTTTATGTCAATTCAATATTATTAAACTTGAATTCAAAGTCAAAAAACAGCTCTAAATATATCGACATCAGCAAAGCCTTCAAATTTTTCTTGTACTTTTGCAGCCAACTTACATAATGCTGTCAATTTATAATTAAAATCTCTTGGGTATTCCTGCATGTGTCAAACCATTATTGTTCACTGTATTATGGAAAGTTTGAATTTTAACATGTATTCTCCCTCCTCTGTACCTAGGTCACAAAGAAGCTTTCATCCCCTGACTGATGCCTCCAATTGTCACTGTTATAGATACTGTTTTCTAATATGTAGGAGAAGTAAAATACATACCATTATTATCACATTTTACAGAGTTTCATGTCACCGGCCTGGTGTGGAGAGCCTTGTCTGCACCCACCTTCCCCAAACGCAGGCAGGGCCCCTCTTGTGCATGCAGCTCCCTGGGGGAGGGAGCCCCTGGGCGCCTCCTCCCTGGGTCAGAGTAACAGGCGACATTCACAGTGAGTTAGTTGTCTGATTTGATTTTTGGTATTTTAACCTCAGCTGAAAAATCTCCACTATTGAAAACAGAGGATTTGTCTAAGTAAGTCTCTGTCCAAACAAGCATATGTAAGAGGTCTGACAATTGAGTTCACAAACTTGCCACCAGGCACCTATGTGGGCCGCACTGGACAAACGGCCAGTGAAGGCTTCACTAGCTTGGTGCATCCGTGTCCCACAGCTGTGTTTGTGTGACGCGTAGCAGCGCCTTGCTGAGTGGGTTTCATTCTTGTTGTTGCGTGTTTTTGTGTGCCCTGCTGTGGCAGGTCTGATGATCATTTCAGAAAAAGAGTTCCAAGATTGCTTTGAAGGGTGGAGTAGGCCCTGCGGTCAGCGCAGCGCTCCCCAGGGAGGACTTCAAAGGTGACCGTGGTGTTCAGCAGTGAGGTGTGTAGCATTTTTCCTAGGATGAGTTTGTGAACTTAATTGTCAGAACTTGTTTATTGAATCACCAATTTGAATCTGTTCTTATATTTATTTCCAAGTCAGCCAGGAGCTTCAGTGGCTGACATATTGCCCCTGGGCCCTTCATTGAACTCAGGCCTCAGGTCAATTAGAAAAAATTTAAATATATTTAAGGCTTTGGCAAAAAAAAAAAAAAAAAAAAAAAAATTATATCTAGGAACTCATTATGATCACATATACTTTATATGCAATTGTTCTTCCAGGTTTTGCTTTTTTTTTTTGCAGTTTTTGTTTGGCCAGGGCTGGGTTTGAACCCACCACCTCTGGCATATAGGTCCGGTGCTCTACTCCTTTGAGCCACAGGTGCCACCCCCACGTTTTGTGAATTTTTTGGATAAGTTAATGAATAAGAAAACCTATGTCCACATAAGAGTTTGTACATTAATTCTCATAGCAGCATTATTTGTATTATTAAGCTAAGAAGTATAAATGACCCAAATGCACATCAACTGATGAACAGACAAATAAAATCTGTTGTATCCTTGTGATGGAACATTATTCAGCCACAAAGAGGAAAGATGTACAGCATGGATAAACCTTGAATGTTCTAATTGGACTAAGAGGCAAAAGATCTGGAGTTTTGTGTTCCAAAATCTGGCACATTTGAGTTTTGTAACTTTAGGTCAAGTCTTTTTTCACCTGTAAAAATGGCAATAAATGTGATGACCTGGGTCCAGCACTCCTAATAAATATTGGTTTCCCTATGTAATTGAGTGGAAGGGTCCAGACAATATTGAAGGACTTGTCCATTCCCCTCTCCCAGAGAACAGCCCAGCACTGGTGCAGGAGATGGCTCAGGCCACGGTCGCACACTTCAGATGGGCACCCAGTACTGCCCAGCAACCCTGCTGTGCCCACAGTGAGCTAACTCTCCATTCCCATTGTAAACCGATTCAAATCTTGTCCATTCTCAAAAATCACTCCTACGCCCTCCACCCTTCCTTACACTGTCAGCACACAATGTTGCCTTTTACTTCACAAAGAAAACAGAAGCCAGCAATAGTCAGTCTCTTAATCTCCCCCTGTCCAAATGCATAAAAGTGTGGACAGCCCATCTTCCTAACTCCATGTTCTAAGACAGGAGGGCTCACTTCTGCCTAGGCAGTTGTCCCCACTATGCTTGGAGGATTATCTGAGGCCATTGCTATTGTTCCTTCTCTTTCCTAACTAGATGGATCCTTCCCAACACCTTCTAAACTTGCTCTAGCCTCTCCCATTAACAAAACCCTGGATCAGAGGACTGCTGGTACTTCTGGTTACTGAAGTATAGCCATTACCTTGATTATCTTTTTAAAGTTGGGAAGTATTTACAGGAATTTATATTTTATGCATTACTCTTTGCCATGAAGTTATCATGATTATCTTTTTAAAATTGGGAAGTATTTACAAGAATTCATATTTTATGCATCATGTTTTATTCATATTCTTATGTTTCTTTCAAATTTCCATTCAATGTGATCATATTTGTGCGACTATTTGATTCTTCTCTGTCGTTAGACTGATCTCAGCTCACCGAGGACAAGTTCTGTGTCTGGATCCTGGGATCACATCACAAAAGCTCAGTAAATATTTGTTGAGTAAATGAGTGAAGGAACAGAATTCTGTAAGACAGAGCAAGAAAAGGACTAAATACCAATTTGTTTGAAATTAGGCTCCTTTATAGTTGTTAAATATTTTAAAATATATTTTATAGTATCCAACATGAGCTTTGAAATTCTTTCATGTTTTTATTCAGGCCATGGAAGCAGGACTGTCAGAGGTGAAAAGTGAGTTACAGTCACGTGATGATCTCTTGCGAATTATAGAAATGGAGCGATTGCAGTTACACAGAGAATTATTAAAAATAGGAGAGTGCCAAAACACTCAAGAAAATAAAAAGAGGTAAAATTGGATCTATATGTGACAGTCTAAGAGAAACTGTTCAAAACATGTTTAAATATTTTTATGAGTTTTATATTTGAAACAAGAATAAACATCTATCTTGTCTTAACATACTATCAATCTATGGATGTATTAAATACTAAAAACAACATTCATGGTAGTTTTATTTTTTATATTAACATCTTCACTTACCTAGAAAGTTATATCATGTTCTGATTTATAGATACTTCTGTCACACTGAGTCAGAAATTTCCTTAGAAATTTTATCCTTAAGGATATTATAATAGCTTAGAGCTAATATTTAGTTATATGTGTGCAGATAAGATTTATTCCATATTTTTAAATGCCTTTGTTTCAATTGCCTATAAACCTAATGTTAATTTTTTTGCTTGTGTATATTGTATTTATTTTTGGCCTCTATGCTCACCACCTTTTCAGTTCCGTTAAGGTTCTTGTTAAAGGGAGATTTTATTTCTCTCCTGAAAAATCAGACAGATATTGTATACACCACAACCACAGAGGAAATGGGACTGCTGAGAATTATTAAATGTGTGTGCTCATGAATAGACTATTTGGCGGCTTTCACAGTTCATTGGTGCTCTCATTCTCATCAGAACCTGAATCTTTCTCAAAATCAGAAAGCTAATGCCAGACCAATGGCAGGATTTTAAAAACTGAATAGCCAAGTGACGAAAGAAATTTAATTGAAAGATGATTACCTTATTTTAATGGCAATAATTATTTCTTCAAAGCTGTGAGACCTGCTAGCAATTTTTGAGGTCTATGCTTAACAATAAATGGCAAATCAAGATCCCTAAAAATGACCTATTGCGTATCTTACAAAGGATGGCAGAATGCCTCTTGGCCAGTCAGCATTACTGGGGGCTTTGTATATGTACGTCATCATCACTGATCATTAATAAAGTTCTTGGATTTTTATTATATGTAAGGTGCAGTTTCAGTGTGGTGAGTTAGTGAGAAATGTCTTCATGAAGACAAAATAATGTACACACTAAAGTCGTAAGAAATTAGTAGAAAAGCCCACCATCCACCCCTTGTCTAGCTCAGGTTTTGTGAAGAGCATGGTAGGTACTTTTTATGGTGCTCTTACAAGGTCAATGCTGAATTCCAGACATTGCCAACTTTCCTTCAAAACATTACTTGATCTGGAATCTTGCACTTCTTCACATATTTGGCCAATGCAAACTCTTTTATTCTGCCGGCTTGCCATCCTCTATTTAATTGGTATTTACTTTGCTCCCCAAAGTGCATCCATCTTCCTTATTTGCAAGGCATCCCTCAGTTCTGATAATCTGAGATTTGATGAAAAGATGTGAATTTAACTGTTCACAGCTTCTGCTGTAGACGCAGCCTCCATCTTTCCCACTAAAAGTTGCAAATCTTTTTAGTTTGTTTTCACATGAGTATTGTTTTCTCTGCATTATTGCTTTGGTTTCTTTTATTTGAACTGTGTCTTCTTTACAGCTGCCTTAAGGTAAAGCAGCTCATAGCACCCAGGGGACACTCTGTAGTTTTTAGTAATAGTATAGTAATGTTTTAGTCGCTTTCAGAAACTTTCTCAGTAATGCCAAAATTTTGTTAGCTTTTTTTTTTCTTTTTTAGTTACAGAAGCACCTTGAGCTGATGTGTTCTGAGAATTACTAAACATAATTTCAAAGCTGGGCACAGTGGCACGCATCTGTAGTCCCAGCTATTCAGGAGGCTGAGGTGGAAGGTTTGCTTAAGCCCGGAAATTTGAGGCCAGCCTGGGCAACATAGGGAGACCTCAGCTCTAAAAATAAACAAACAAATCCAACACTCTTTTTCCACACAAAAGTGATAGTTTATTTATATATTTATATCTCCATTTTATATTAACATGGTTATTGTTTTCTTCTTTGCATTTTTCCATATTGGATTTTGACATTTGTTCCATTCACTGACTGAACTTTGCAAACTCACCATGGGGTTTTAACCTTTCTACTCCCAGACGTTGCTTATAGGCTGAGCATGGTGACTCACACCTGTAATCCTAGGTCTCTGGGAGGCCAAGGCGGATGGATTGCTTGAGCTCGAGACCAGCCTGAGCAGGAGTGAGACCCCATCTCTAAAAAAAAATAGCCAGGTACTGTGGCGGGCACCTGTAGTCCCAGCTACTCGAGAGGCTGAGGCAAGAAGATTGCTTAAGCTTAAGCCCAAGTGATTGAGACTGCTGTGAGCTATAATGCCAGGCACTGTACCAAGGACAAAAAAAAAAAAAAAGAAAAGAAAGACAAATTGAAAAATAGGAAATTTTATTTTTCACTTCTTCCAAATCATAGGAAATAAGAAAAGTTTTAAAACTGATCCTGAAATGTTTTAGGAGAATTTGGGGTAAAGTGGACATACATGGTCCCTTTCCACAGCACATTAGCAATATTCACAGTATATTATTAGGTGGAAAACAAAGGAGATGGAAACAAATAATGTGTATAGTATATTCTCATTGCTTGGGAAATGTATATTTATTTATACACATTTATACGCATAAGGAAAAGAAGACAATTGCTAAACATAAAAATGCTGAATATGGTTTTTCTTGGTTGATACCATAATAGCAATATGTTATATTCTGATAAACTTTGTTGTCTACAGTTAAAATATATTTGATAATCAGAAAAAGCAATCTAAGCTGTCACGTGGACCTCAGAGCTCTCTTATCTTCAGTCGTCGTGTTCATTATTTCTCCATCATTGCTCAGATTTTGGTTTGTTGTTTTATTCATCTAGTTTAAGCTTTTGATATATGGAATCTGTTCAAGAGTTTTTTGGAGATCTAAAATTGTACTCACTTACAAGTGGGTATGTTCTTCAAAACACCGCGCTCCACGGCAGCAGTCAAGCCTGCTGTCGGTGGGAAGCGTGCTGTTTTCCCCATCTGGTTCTCTTTATTTCTGTGTTTTGATGATTTTCATTTTGCCAATTCACCTCATCTGAAAGTGAACATTATCTGCTTAAACTCTTCCAAATTTCCCGTGGACCTTGTATTTTTTATACCAGTTTCTGCTTTTCCCCTTTAGTAGTAATATGTGGTTGCAATTCTATTTTATAAATTGAGCAGCCAAAGAAATAGATGTCTTTGAGTGCTTTCTGGTTGGACTGTCATATTTAATCATTTTTTGTCTCTTTTAAGGAGCAGATGTCCCCTTGGCCTTCTCGTGACATGGTCCCTTTCCACAGCACATTAGCAAGTTGGATTTGTTTCCTTTTTAAAAAAGAGTTCCCAGGCTATTTTAATACAGAAAGAAGTCTTTCCTTTTAATCCAAAAATGTTATCTACATATACAGTCCCAGTATTCTGCCAATATTTAAAGTATAGTTGAAATTCCATATTAATTGCTTCTTTTTTCTTCATTAAAACCATTTGCACTCATTTAAAGATGTGAATGCCTATGGGATCTGAATGTATTAGAACTCAAAATCTCTGTAACTAGAAATGTTTCCAACAATGATCTCTCTCTGATCTATCTCTGCAACTTACAATGGTCTAAATGAACAGTATAATCATAACAAATTATCAACTTAAGCATAATTTTTACTTATTTTATTTTTAATGTGCAGAGTTGAATCGTCTTATTCACCTTCTATTAAAGAATCAGAAAAGAAAAGGAAAGAGCTGTTTTCAATGGTCCAAGATCAAGCAACTCATGAAAAAGAATTGAATAAGGTATGGAAAATAATGAGCCCCATTCTCCCAGGTACATATGAAGTCTTTACAAACAAAGGGGTAAAAAATCTTCCTTCTCATTCTCTTCTCTTTCCTAAGATGATATTTTACCAAGCTGCTAATTCCGTGCAAGACTACGAACAACACAAACCTTAGACTTTGTTTGTCTAAGGGGCTCCATCAAGAAGATGAAGGGTACAGACTTGGGTGCTCACCCACCCGAGTACCCTTGGGGAAGCCACCTGTACAAACTGCTCAGGGCCCTCATTCCAGGATGGGGATAGTGAGTTCCTACCTCACAAGGTTGAGGATTAAATGAGCTAATAAGAGCTGCTACCTAAATAGCACTGACCGTGTGCCAAGAACTGTTCTAAGGACTTAACCAATCCTATTTCATTTATTCCTCACAACCATCTTCTAAAGTCGGTCTGAATATCACCCCGTTTCCATTTGAGGAAACTAAGGCACAGGGAAGTGATTTCTCCTAACATTGCACAGCTAATAAATGAGAGAGGCCAGATTTGAACCTAGGCAGTCTGGGCTCCAGTGGCCATACTCTTACCCAAGTTACAGTCCATGTGACAACGCATATAAAGCTCTTGGAACAGAGCCCGCTCCACAGACGCACTTAGTAAATACGGTCTACTATTATTACAGCTACACTAAGCATCTATAACGTGCCACGTCCTCTGCCAGGAGCTAGAGATAAAAAGATGAGTAAGCCGGGGACACTGTCCTTAGAGAGCTTGTGGTTCTCCACTTCCCTACAAAGAATATATTCTCTTCTCCCTCTGGTAAAATCCAGTAGTGGCTTTCTTTCCATGAGTTTATATCCACCTCTCTGGTCTTTACGCTTGAGGATCAGACAGAATATTCAAATCTAAATGCTTGTTAAAAGTTAAACAAACCTGGGCATGGCTTTCAATTATCAACCAGTGCCCTGGCTAGTGCCAGACACACAATAAATGAAAATAACTATTGAGAGAATGAATTAATTGCTATTAAGGCTAAGCTCTCCCATGAATAAATAGGATCATAAATTCAGTTGTTGTTTGTATAAATTCAACAAATGGTTATTGAGCATCTGATAGGATTGTAACTATTTTGCAAATTTCTGTAGGACATACAATGATATAAAGGACAGATATTACTGTCTTTCAGATACTGAAAGAGTTGACTTTCAGAGAACTAATAGAGATTTAATGTAGAAAGGGTATTATGAATTGATGTTCATTTTTCTTGTATTTGCAACACTTTAATACTACATAATCCCATGAAATTTATTTTACTGATTTGAAAAGTAGAATTTTTAAAACCTTTTTTTTACGGGTGTCTCCAGTGAATACATTATGGTAAAGGTTGATTAAAGCCACCTAAAGTACAGTTACACCGTTCTTAACCACATAGATTTACAGAGAGTAATAAAAGTTTGAGTAATACAGAGAACCTACTGATTTTGCTTGGCTGTGACGTGCTGAGAGGCTGTGAAGCACAAATCTCTTTATAGGCTCTTGGAGACTGACCACGCAGCGCTGTGCAGAAAAGGTGACAATGAACTGTGTCTAAACAGCTGTGGCTTACGGGGAGCGTTTGTGGAGAGCATTTTCACTCTCTTGTAAGGAAACTAACAAGAGCCATGTACTGTAAATCTTGCAGGTGTTTTATTTCTTTTCTCCCAATGTAGACCTATTTTTATTTATTTATTTGGTGATAAAATTTTTATTTTAATAAGACCAAAAGTTATTTGGAGCTCAGGTAAATTAATCTCATTAAGAAAGAAGCTTTGATGGCTGGGCACCGTGGCTCACGCCTGTAATCCTACCACTCTGGGAGGCCGAGGCAGGTGAATTGCCTGAGCGCACCAGCTTGAGACCAGCCTGAGCAAGAGCAAGATCTCGTCTCTATCGGATGTTGTGGCGTTTGCTTGTAGTCCCAGCTCCTTGGGAGGCTGAGGCAAGAGAATCGCTTGAGCCCAAGAGTCTGAGGTTGCTTTGAGCTGTGACGCCACAGCACTTTACTGAGGGCAACGAGGTGAGACTCTGTCTCAAAAAGAAAAGAAAAACAAAGAAGCTTTGCAGTATAGTGTGTTGTTTTAATATCCAAGCATTGTGAAAAGAATAAAAATAGTTTATTCTTTTTTCATAAATAGTATCTTTATTTTTTATTTTAAGAAGAACATGTTGGGGTGGCGCCTGTGGCTCAGTGGGTAGGGGGCCAGCTCCATATACCAAGGATGGAGGGTTCAAACCCGGCCCCGGCCAAACTGCAACCAAAAAATAGCCAGGCGTTGTGGCAGGCACCTGTGGTCCCAGCTACTTGGGAGGTTGAGGCAAGAGAATCACCTAAGCCCCGGAGTTGGAGGTTGCTGTGAGCTGTGATGCCACAGCACTCTACCAAGGGCGACAAAGTGAGATTCTGTTTCTACAAAAAAAAAAAAGAGGAATATGTTAAACTACTCCCATGGAAATGCAATGAGCAAAATCCAGATTGGGACAAGCTCCAGAACAATCTGTTATTTCATCAAATAAATTTTAAGGGTGAAACTCGGAGACAGAATAGATTAAAGGAGACCTTGTAATATTGTCCTCAGGGCTGGGATACTTGTATACCAGCCTCTAGTATCCTCCTTAACCTCTTCCCTGTAAGTATTTTTTTCTTTTTTTTTTTTTTTTTTTGCAACAGAGTCTCACTCTGTTGCCCAAGCTAGAGTTCCATAGCCTCAGTAGCCTCAACCTAGTTCATAGTAACCTCGAACTCCTGGGCTCAAGCAATGTTCCTGCTTGAGCCTCCCAAGTAGCTGAGACTACAGGCGCCACCATAAAGAAACAGAGACAGGGTCTTGCTTTGCTCAGACAGGCCTTGAACTCCTGAGCTCTAGTGATCCTCCCACCTCAGCCTCCCAGAGTAGGATTAGAGGCATGAGCCACCATGCCCAACCCTTTTATTTTTTTTTTTTCAGCTATTAAATGACAGGGTTAGACCAGGTAATTTCTAAGGTTATGTTCAACTTTGAAATTCTAAAAATGTTAGTAATAAGAATAGAATCAGATGCGGGTTGGTGGCCTGAAGCCTGGTAGTGGATCACATTTGCCTCCAGACGTGCCCTTCCGACTCCGTCTGTCATCCCTAAACCTCAGCTTTTCCCAGGGTGTGAACCATCTTCTAGTGCCATGAGGTTCTATAGCCCAGTGGGTAAGGTCCTACAGGGCCTGGAGTCCAACTGCCTTTCACCAGGGATGTGACTGTGAAAATGTATGCCCTGAATTTTCTAATCTGCCAAATAGAGTCATCTGAAAAAATAGATTTGTGGGGGTTAAATAAGATGATGCCTTAAAATACTTAGAGGCCCACCTATAAAGAAAGGATTTTTAAAAATATATGAGCCAGTCTCAATGGGTGAATCATATTTAGATCCTAATTCAATTAAATAAACTTAAAGAACATTCATTATCTTTTTCAGACAATTTAAAATTTGAATGCTGCCTAGGTATTTGATGATATTGAGTAATTGTTAATTTTTAAAGACATCATAATGGTATTCTGGCTATGTTAAAAAGAGAGAGAAAGAGCACTTGTCCTTTTAGAGATATATACTGAAATATTTAAAGGTGAATGAAAAAAAAAATCAATGGTAAAAATGAGTGTCCTGGTGCAAATGCAAATGAATTTCTTTCCCGTGTGGCCTCCACTTAACTCCCAGCCTCATTTCTCACAACACACTAAGACCCCTCTGGGCTCACCAAGTATGCCTTGCTCGCTCACATTCCCACGCCGACATTGTCTTCTTTGCCAGGGAGCCTTTTCCATTCAAGTCTCTGACTGGCTTCCATTCATCCCTCAGAATCGGACCTCATGAGCCCTTCTCTGGGTCCTGACATCCCCACACTGGGCCCTGCTGGCGTCACTGATTGTCACACCGGGCTGGAATGTCTGCTTATGTTTTTGTTTCCCCCAATGGACTGGGACTGTTTTGAGATGGATGATTGTGTACTTTACCTTTGAATCACAAGAATTAGAAACAGTGAATGGTTTCTGGAAAAGATGCTAAGAGGCTGAAGCAAGACAGCAGTAGTAGGAATAAACAGGAGGAAGACTTAAGAGGCGTTGGAATAGGTTGGGCAGAGTCTTCTGCCTGACTAAGTTTGGAAAGAGGAGGATGGAGAGGAGCCCAGGATGATCCAGAAGTTTCTACCATGGAACATTTAGCCAAGATGAACGACATAAGGGACTCTGCAGGCTTAAAAGGAAGAGGCGATATATTCTCATGAACACATTGTTTTAAGTTTATTATAACATGATTCTGATATATACAGTGTTTAGTCATAAACAGTATAGCCTAATTTAGTCAAAACAAGAACTGAATTCAAAGCCAAGAGCCCTAAGTTCTAGTCCCAGCTCTGCCAGTTTTTATCTTGATGATTTTGAGTAAGTCATTTAACCTCCGTAAGACAATTTCTTCTTCATAAAAAGTGCTGATTGTACTTTAACTTCCTGTCAAAGTAGTTATCAAAGTAGTATCATTAGAAGGCAATGATTTGCATCCAATAGAAAATAGAAATGAGAAATGAATTTTTGGAATCTGAAGGGAAACCTTAATGAATCATTATTGTAAGTATCCGTTTGTAATTGAGTATTGACCAGAAAAGGAGCCTGCAAAGCTTTAGGACAGCAGGCCCGGACGTGGCCAATACAAGCTTTAAGCTGCTCTGTAAATAGAAAGGATTCATTAATATTTCTGCTCTCTGTCTGCTGCAGATAAAGAGCCAGCTCCAACAGGAGGAAGAGTACCATTCCTCTGAGCAGGAGCGAATGAGGAGCGAAATCTGTGCCCTAACAGAAGAGCTGCATCACAAGGAGGTCACCATAGCAACCGTCATGAAGAAAGCTGCCCTTCTGGAAAGACAGTTAAAAATGGAGTTAGAAATAAAGGAAAAAATGTTAGCAAAACAACAGGTATGCAAACCGGCAGAACACCACCTGCCCTGGGCACAGTCTCACTCAGGGCCCATAGTGCCCTTCATTCCTGAGGAATAAAAGCGTTCGTTCCTGGGTATTATTCCCGAGACTAGCAATGCAGAAATGTTTTATCGCATCACATGAAACCTCTGTGCGATGATGCGAAGTGTCATCAAAAAAGAGCTAGGGAAGTAAGTGACAGTGCAAGACAATTTCGTTAAATCCCATCTCAACATTTTCTTATAACTCGCATTCTGGTGCCCGCCCACGCTGTGCTCTAGTCAAAGAATTATTCCTGAGTTTGTTTTCTGTAGCTGCCTTCTATTAACAATTTTACCTTTCAAAAAAGTCTTTCTTCCAGCTCTTCTTCAATACTTCCCCTTCTCCATTTTATACATTTCTTTAAAGGTTTTTAAAACTGGATGTTGAAACATGAAATCAGTTCATTTTACTAAACAATCACTTAATCCACAACAGGGTAGGTGGGGAAAACAGCAGTGGTAACATTCTACTTTAAAATACTGCAAGTGATTCTTCTGCCCTCTCCTCCCTCCTGTTTATTTTTTAAATTCCCACAGTCCCTTACTTATGACCAAATCGGTGGCCTGCTTTTGCAAGCAAAGGATGTATCTGCCCGTATACCCCAAACCTAGAGGTCTTGAGAACACCGTTCAGTAACTTTCTAGCTGTATGAGGGTCACTCCACAGCAGCTTAACTATTTAAATCCTGTGTATTATAAAAACAAAAGAGTCAGCCTTTGCCCATGACAAGCCTTAAACTGTGATTGATTTGTAGAATACACAGGACAACAGCACAGATGGGATAATTGCATTGGTTACATCTGAATAGGGAAGGATATTTTACAGGTGGTAACGTAATCTGAGTAGTGGGATTATGAATGATTTTTACTTTCACCTTTATATATTTATATATTTTCTAGGTTTTTGTCAATGAGCATTTAGTTTATTATTTTCAAAAGTAAATCTTAAAGCAACTGTTTTATGTAGAAATTAACTCTAGATAAATAAAAGGACAAATACTATATCCAAGTGCTGTTCAATAGAAGAAATCAGGGAAAGAGAAAAATAAATTAGGAAACAAAAAGAAGTAGTCACCAAAAAAAGAAATGTGGCAGAAACATAAGGAAGAATAAAATTAAACATGAAGTTATATGTTGTATATTATAAAAATCAGACGCAGAGACTTAGTGGAGAGTGTCATGCGTATTGTAAAAATTGCAATTTTTCTGGTGATAATTTGCGTATAATAGAAAATAGAAATAAGAAATAGAATTTTGGAATTGAAAGGAAAAAAGTAAATGAACTATTACTGGAAGTATCTGCTTTTAATTTGGCATTGATCAGAGAAGGAGGGTAAAGTGGAGCCTGCCAAAGGCTGGAGCTCTGATCAAGAACACCTGACCCCCAATCATGGTCGTGGCTTAGAAGAGTTTCCCTTCCCTACACTTAGAAAATACTGGAAAAATAAGAAGCAAAAAGAAAATACCAGTATTGGGTGGGGTGTGCTGGTTCACACCTATAACCATGTTACCCTGGGAAGCTGGAGTGGGAGGCTGCTTGAGGTCAGCCAAAGCCAGAGCGAGACCCTGAGACCCTATCTCTACAAAAATTAGAAAAACTAGCTGGGTTTGGGGGGTGCGCCTATAGTCCCAGCTACTCGGGAGGCTGGGGCAGGAGGATCCCCGGAGCCCGGGACTTGCAGGTTGCAGTGAGCCGTGATGACACCCCAGACCCTAGCCGGCACAACAGAGAAAGACTCTTTGTCTCCAAGAAAAAGAAAAGAAAATATTTGTATTAATGAAACAAAATTAATTTTAATAGAATTTTGAGTTTCTATTATTAATTTTACATTTTCTTTTCATATGCGAAACTTTCCAGGTTCCAGATATGAGATTTAAAGCTGCCAGAACTGAAAACACACATCTAAAAGGAATGATGGGAGATTTAGACCCTGGACCTTACATGGTAATATTCTGAAATCACCCAATAAATTGACGACGAGATTGCTTAGTTGGTCGTGATTCACCTAGACGCCAGTTACCGAGCACTGCAGTGTTCCAGACATGCAGGAGCCGGGTGGCAAAGTTTCTTGGGCTTCAGTTGAATTATTTTTATCCTCAGGCTGGAACATTTGAATTTCTAGTTTTCTCCCTTGGGTCGGGCTCAGTTCTGGTCATTTCCCCAAACGTGGCAAACACGTGTTTCCTTTCTTTTGCTCTTGCTGTTGCCTCTGAAGTCCTTCATCCTACATGGCTCAATCAAGGGTTAACCTTCCCCTCAGAGAAGCCCCCCCTGAAACCCCAGCAGCTGCATTCTCCCTCCCACTCACGGTTTGTTTCAGTCTGAATTGATCTGTCACTGTCCCGGGGAATAGCACGTGGGGACAGCACCTCACAACATCAGGTATAGAGAAAGTGTCCATCGAGTGTCGGTGGATTGAAAAGGGGGCTGAATAAATGAATGACTGAGGATAAGAGCGTCTGGTTGTAACCTGCGGCTCTGCAGGTTTGCACAGGGCAACTTAAACGGGCTCTCCACCTGGGTGGCATTAATGTGCTTCACATTTTTATTGTTTGATGTAACAATTGAGAGTTGACTTTTACATGAGAATTTTTATTTATAGAACAAATCAAATATCATTGTTACTTGTTTATCGTGTATTTGCTCTGAGAAGAAATGCTAAAATAATTCTCCACCATTTGAAGAATAGAGGATAAGAGGCGAGTGTGGTAATGCGTAAGCAGGCCTCAGTTTCTCCAGCCATAAAGTGCGGGAGTTGACTCAGGCACTCCACAGTCCCTTCTTCAGGCACGATACTACGTTTCTGTGATACTATGTCCTTATTAGAATGGTGTACATGTTAGCAGCTAAGGAGCAGGCACATTCTGGAAGCATCCTCTCTTCTTTGGGCACGGTCGTGGACCCTGTGGCTGGGGTGTAGATGGATAAAAAGTAACGTGTATATTGTTTCCCTGTCTGTTCCATGAAAAGTTCTGTGTCACCTAAGACATTTTATTTCTAAATACTGGACACACAAAAAGTGAAATCACAACCTGCCCCCATGAGTGTCTTTTTTTGTTTGTTCGTTTACAGAATAGGGTTTGTATTCCTTTTAGTTTCAACCCGAATGCTTTCAGGTTTCTATTGTGAGTCGTCAGGGCCCTCCTCGCGCCTACTGCCTTCTGGCTCCTGGAGGCTTTTGGCTTTGTTCACTTATTTTTTGGGGGGTTGAGGGGTCGAGGGAGAGGACAGAATACACAGCTGTATAAAGAAGAAGCTAGTGATCAGCCCGATCCCAGTTTGGACTCCAGAGATATCCGGTGCTAACAAACTAGTATTTACTGTAGCATTTCATAACTTTGTCCTTGCTGTGCACACACGTAGAGTGGGTGGGTGAGTGTTCTTGTACAGAAATAAACATAAAATATACACATTATTCCCAAAATGCCTTTTCACTGTATAGTATGGATATCTATCTCTACAAGTCAGTAGGGAAACACATTTTAATTTTCCTAGTTTCTTAGAAAAAGAAAATACTCATGTAAAATACACACATTTTTAATAAAGTGAATCATAACTTACATACTGGTATTTTTAGTGCAATCTTTCTTGTTGCTCGCTTCACCCCTCCCCTTTTCCTGTAATTCCCTACCCATGTCATACTCCATCCATGAGTAGTACATGTTAACTACACGGGATGTGTCATCTTGTACTTTTTCACATATGTGTGTGTGTGTGTGTGTGTGTGTAGTTATATAGTATGTGTTTTTGGATTTTATCATTTTTAGAAAGTTGGATCTTGGCTGGGTGCCCGTAGCTCAATGGTTAGAGCACCAGTGCTGTGCACCAGGGTGCGGGTTTGAACCCAGCCAGGGCCTGCTAAAACTAAACAAAACAAAACTAAACAAAAAAAAAGAGAAAATTGGATCTTATTATACGTATTTCTCTGTGTCTTGTTTTTGTTCATTGAATAATATCCCTTGAAATTGTTCTAAGTCTAATGGTTTCATTCTATTTCATTCTTTATAAGGGCTTAATAATATTCCATGGATATATCAAAATTTATTAAACTACTTTTCATAATTAATCCAACCATAACTTACTCAACATTGTTTCCAGATTTTTGCCCAAACAAACAATACTCTAAGAAAAATCTTTATACATCTATCTTAGAAAAGCTTCCTACCAGTGGCATTGCTGATTCAAAAAATATGTTTGATTTTAGTAGCTACTGACAAATCGTATTTCTACCATCTCTAAAGAAGAGCAGTTGTTTTCTCTTCAGTTTTACCAGCAATAAGTGTTACTGATTTTACATTTTTTGTGAGTCTGGTGGTTATAATTTCTTAGTAGCACTTTAATTCGCATCTTATTGACTATAGCTCAGCATGATTTTGCATATTTCATGGCAGTGTATAGTAAAGAATCAGGTGCACCCTTTCCTCGTTTTTCTGTTGGGTTATTTGTCTTTTTCTTGTTAATTTATATCAACACTTTTTAAATTTTGTGATTTGTAACTTTTTACTATATTGGCCATACAAAAAGTTTTAAACTTTTCCTTGATAAATATGTATATTCCTTTGTTTATAGCTCTTGTATTTCCTTCCTTGAAAAGAGGTTCTCCCAACTTCTAGACATATATACAGCCTCCTAGGTTTTTTCAAAGCTTTTCATATTTTTCATATATTTGAATGGCAATTCTGCATTTAACAAAAGAAGAACATATTTCTAATTTTTATGTGAATCTTAAGCTCTATTTATCTGGATGCTCTTGGTAACTTCCTGCTGGATTCTATTTGGAATTGAATTAAGTTTATATATTAACTTTGAGTGGTTTTTCTTTTTTAGTATAGTAAATTTTTCCATCCAAGAAGATGACATGACTTTGCGTTTCTTTGATTTTAGATTTTTCATTAAGATCTTACGATTTTCTTTGTGTAGTTTCTGTGCTTCTCATTCAAAATTTATTCCCTGCTATTTCATAACTTTTATCTCTGTCATGTATGGAATTATTTCCCTTTTCCATATATAGGAACTTATTAATACAGAAAGAAAACTAAATTATCTTAATTCCAGTAGATTTTTTTTTTTTTTGTAGAGACAGAGTCTCACTTTATCACTCTTGGTAGAGTGCCATGGCGTCACAACTCACAGCAACCCCCAACTCCTGGGCTTAGGCGATTCTCTTGCCTCAGCCTCCCGAGTAGCTGGAACTACAGGCGCCCACCACAACGTCCAGCTATTATTTTTGTTGCAGTTTGGCCGGGGCCGGGTTTGAACCCGCCACCCTCTGTATATGGGGCTGGCGCTCTACCCACTGAGCCACAGGCGCCACCCAATTCCAGTAGATTTTTTACTAGAGGTTTCTGAGAACTTTCAGACATCCTTACACAATGATACCATCAAAGTGGTCTATCGCTTCCACTGTTCATACCAGGTTTTTTGTGATATATCATTTGCTAAAACTGCCAAGAAAATATTAAATTATAATCGTGATTGCTGACAAATTTGCTAGTTCCTGATTTTAAATGACAATGATTCTAGAGCTTTGCTATTTGATATAGTATTTATTCTTGATTTATGGGCTTTATTATGTCTTTCTGTTCCTATTTTATTTTGAGTTGTTATTAAGAATTGCTGTTAATTTTTATCAGATGCCTTTCGACGTATATCACATCACATGGGTTTTGTCCTTTAATTTGTTAACGTGTCATAGACCATATGGTTAACAGTCCCTTCCTGCTACTGATCCACCTTTGAATTCTTGGAATAAACTCTTTCAGCCATTGCATTAATTTGATAGGGATGTGGTAACAAGGTGCGCAAAACAGGTGGTTTAAAACAACAGAAATCGATTGTCTTAGGGTTCTAAAGTCTTTGAGACCAAAATCAAGGTGTCGGCAGGGCCATGCTGCCCCCGAAGCCTGTAGGGAGGACTCTGTCTTAGCACTTGCAGCCTGTAGGAGTAAGGGCGCCCACAGCCTCTGGCGCTCCTTGGCGTGTGGACACGGTGAGACAATCTTCTGTCTTCACGTGGCTTCTCGGGGCGTCTCTGTCTTCACATGGGCGTTTTCAAACGTGTTTCTCACATTATCCGCTGTCTGCGTTATGTCTGTTTCTGTATCCAACTGTTGAGTTATGTCGGTTTAGGGCTCACCCTGGTGACCACATTTTAACTCAGTTTCCTTTATAAAGACCCTGTTTCCACATAAGGTCACGTTCTGAGGTAACGGCATTTAGGACTTCAACATATCTTTCCTGGGGAGACACAATTCAATCCAAAATATCCAACCTACAGTAGCAATTTTGATGTATTACTGGTTCTATGTGATAATATTTTAATATATTTTAATATATTAAAATGTATTTTAATGCAATTTTGATGTATTACTGGTTCTATGTGATAATATTTTAATATATTTTAATATGTGATAATATTTTAAGATAGATCTATGCATATAAATGATATTTGTACATAGTTCTCTCTTTTTCTACTTTTTTAAAAGTTATACAGGCTTTAAAAATAATAATTGGGAGCTTTCTATCTTTATGAGTGGTTTAGAATAGTTTAAATAGTACTGAAATTATTGGTTCTTTAAAGGTCAGAAAGAAGGTCAGGCATGGTGGCTCATGACTATAATCCCAGCACCCTGAGAAGCTGAGGCAGGTGGATCTCCTGAGCTCACAAGTTTGAGACCAGCCTAAGCTAGAGCGAGACCCCGTCTCTAAACATAGCCGGGTGCTATGGCGGGCGTCTGTAGTCCCAGCTACAGGGGAGGCTGAGACAAGAGGATCACTTGAAACGAAGGGTCTGAGGTTGCTGTGAGCTATGATGCCACAGCACTCTACTGGGTGCGATAAAGTGAGACTCCCTCTCAAAATAAATAAATAAATATTAGAAAGAACTTAGCGGTGAGAACTTCTGGACCTGGCACATCTTCGGTTTCTCCTTTAGGGTATTTGCTATACTCAGATTTCACTACTTCTTGTTAGGTTACTTTGGTACTTTGTATTTTTCAAGAAAATTTTTACCCAGTTCAACTTGTTTTCTTATTACCAAACGTTGTTATATTCTATAATTCTTTCCATCTCTTCTATATTTTGTAGTTATCTTTCCTTTATTATTACTCAGCTTATAATTTAGCATACTCTCTCTTTCTTGTTTTAACTCTGGCTCACAAGGGGTTTATTTTATTGTTATTTAAAATATTAGCTTTTGGATTTATTATTCTTTTCATCCATTTTTCCTAATTTTATTATTTCTAGCTTTTATCAATTAATTTCCTCTTCCTGGTTTGTTTTATTTTGTTGCATTTTTTCTATTGTCTTAAACTGAAGAAAACTTCATCATATCTATTATGTATTAAAATCCCATAATTAGTTAATTCTTTTTAAAATAATTGGAATGGATAAATAAACATGGAATTGAATAATGGGTACTGATACTGTACCTCAGGCAGTAAGAAACAGCGTGGTGGCACTGTCTATAAACCTAGCACTGTGAGAGGCTGAGGCAGGCGGATCACTCGAGCTCAGGAGTTTGAGACCAGCCTGAGCAAGAGGGGGACCCCATCTCTACAAGAAATAGAAAAGCTAGCCAGGCATAGGGGCACATGCCTGTAGTCCCCGCTACTTGGGAGGCTGAGCCAGGAGGATTGTTCCAGCCCAAGAGTTTGAGGTTGCTGTGAGCTATAACGCCATAGCACTCTACCTAGGGTGACAGAGCGAGACTCTGTTTTAAAAAAAAAATTATGTTGTATTTTTAAGTTTCATAAATAGGTGGTATTTGGATAATATTAAAATAATAATTGCTTTCTCCTTTCTAGACAAATTACTGATCTTAAGTTTGGTCATTTCTAAGTAAATGTAACTTTCAGAATTTTTCTGCTTCACTGTGAAGCTCCCTGCTCATTTTTATATAGAGGAAGAAAGTTTACCCTGGGTCTGTAGTGGGAATAGGGCCCCACCCTCAGGCATCATCCAGCGTGTGCATTCGTGGGTCTGCGTGACTCCCACTCTCCTCTGGAGACTGTACTGCTAGGACGGACCACCGGGTTTATCTCTGTCTTCCTGGTTCTCATTGAAATATGTAGAATAGGGCCAGGCATGCTGGCTCACACCTGCCATCCCAGCACTGCGGGAGGCCAAGGCAGGTGGATTGCCTGAGCTCAGGAGTTCGAGACTAGCCTGAGCCAGAGTGAGACACCCTCCGATCCCCCTACCCCTGTCTCTAAAAATAGCTGGGCATTGTGGTGGGCACCTATAGTCCCAGCTACTCGGGAGGCTGAGGCAAGAGTTTGAACCCAAGAGTTTGAGGTTGCTGTGAGCTGTGATGCCACGGCACTCTACTGAGGGCAACAAAGTGAGACTCTGGCTAAATATATATATATACACACACACACACTTCAAATCATATATAGAAATTACAATTTTATCTATCAATTAGCAAATTTAACAAAATGATAATATTGAATGTAAATGTGATAAAATAGGCCCTTTAATACATTAGTTATCGGAAATATGAGATTGGGAATTAATGAGATTTATGGGGGAAAATTGACACTTTTTATCAAAGTCCTCACAAACATTCATACAGTTTAACCCAGTGATCCCAGTGCTTGGGATCCATCTAAAGAGTGTAGAGCAAGATCTGTGTAGAAGGAAATCGACAGTGCTGCCCATCATTTTGAAAACCAATCACAGATTCAATAACAGAGGAACAGTGCATGGATTTGTTGTGCCTCTACTAACACAGTCATTAAAAATCTTACATAATGCTAAAGGGAAAAGACAGTCCCCAAGCAAGCGCACATCACTTGGCTCACACAGAAGAGCCTTTCCAACACTCCTCTCATTTTATATATTACAGTTGTTTAATTATAGTTACAATTTTGTAAGTATGCCTGTTACATTTTATATTGATTATATTTCTTGTTGATACTTACACAGTCATGCACGGCCTAATGATATTTCAGTGAACGGTGAACCACATATACAATGGCGATCCCCAAAGATTATGTGCTATAGCATATTTCACTGTACCTTTTCTAGGTTTAGACATGTTCAGATGCACAAACCATGGCTGCAGTTGTCTTCAGTACTCAGTACAGTAATATGGTGCACGGGTTCGTAGCACAGGAGCAAGAGACGGGCCGTTTTTTAAAGCCCAGTGTGTCACAGGTTCTGCGTCCAGGTCTGTGTAGGTACAATCTCTGGTCACACAACGATGACTGTGCCTCACCACACATTTCTCAAAATAAAGCCCCATCATTTAGAGGTGCATGCTTCTGTACTGAATATAATTGCATAAGCATCATTCATTATAATTATGTCGACATTTGATATTTTATATTGACTATATTATATTGTATTTTCTCGTGATAGAAAAAAGGCCAGAAAGATATAAGTGTTAATAGCATTTATTACTCAACATTGGTAGTATATTTATTTTGTTCTTAACATTTTCTATAATAATATATATGATATTTTACATGTTCGTATATTATTATATACCCATGTATTATTTTATTCAGAAAATGTATTATTTTAAAATTGAAATGTGTTACTTCTAGTTCCATAATTAGCCAACACTAGGAAGTATACCGTATATATGCAAAAGGGCTTTAGCTAATTTGGAGACACAGAGGGCAGTCATGCGAGGAACAGAGCGTCTCTGTGCTGCAGCCTGGGCGGCACAGTGCACGCTGCTTTCCTTGCAAGTGTGTCCAGCAGCAGCTATCCCTGAGTAGCTGCTGGCTGTGAGCAGGTGCGGGGGTTAGAAGGCGCTCAGGAGGGGGGCAATAGTAGCACCTCGTCACCTGGCTGAAATCAAAGGGCCTTTCCAACACATGTGTCCAAACACACAGAAAATGGGCATCACGTACGGGGGACACTTTATTCAATGACAGTTTATTTTGTTCTCTAGAGTATGGACTTCACTAACAGGGAACATTCCAGGCATACATCTATTAACAAACTGGAATATGAGAACGAAAGGCTCCGAAATGATCTTGCCAAACTTCATATCAGTGCTAAATCCACATGGGCTAACCAAAATACCTATGACGAAGCAGGAAGCTACGCCTACCCAAGCCAAATGAAAATGGAAAAAAGTGAAGATAGGTATGTGACTCCATCGTACAAGGATATGAAGTTTAAAAACGTGTAATTGAATTTATTTTTAAAGAATTTGAATCATAATTTTATATGCTTTCTCTTTACTTGTTTAAACTTGATCTTATAATGAATTGAAGTAGGCCAGACATATTGTTTTATAAGAACTCGTATTGTCAATGGCCTTCAAAAAATAATAGTGAAACGGGTGGAGTGTTATAGTGGGTGTTTATTTGTTAACCACTTCCGACCATTACTCTGGGACTCTGATAAGGTATCTAGGATGCCCAGACAAGTAATCTTCCCTTACCCTCACCTCTGAGACACACCTTCTGGTCTATTTTCCAGGTAAAAAGAAGTATATGGAAAACAAATATCTCCTATTCACATTATTCAAATGCTTTTAAAAATGTAAATATATCAGCCATAAAAATAAGGCTAATTTAGTCAATTTTAAAAAAAGATTTATGGACTCAAAACTGTCTCTGAAGGTCTTTCACTGTTTTTCCAAACTTGGAAAATGCTTAACAAAATAAGCAAATTTCTTTTCTACAGGCTTTGTCAGGGCCATTAACTTGTTAATTTACATTGTGAGTTTCCATGGGGGGTTATGGTCTGAAGCCTTCCCCAAAGTTATCTGACAGCAGATTTATTAACGTTCCATAGTGCTTAGAAATCAGTAGGTCTAAACTCAAGTTCATTACATTTGCTCAGAAGCTCACAATACTTAGAATGAAAAACCTTACATTTTGCTTTCATGTAAAGAATTAGTATTTACAGTCTTGGAAAATTTGCTTACTCTTTGTCACCCTCTGTTCTCCACCAGACAAATGGTAATCATTGTAGGATTTTACTGAGTATTATAGGAGAAAATTCATGTGAAACATATAGTTTCATAAATGTTAGCCGTTATTACTATCAAAATTGCTAGTATTTATAATAATGTTTTTTCCATAATTTACAGTGCCTAAAAAGTATATTTCGGTGAATAGACAAATGGTTGAATCTGACATTTCCCCACAGATAATTCTGCTGGGAGGAGTGATGCCAGGCCCATCTTTGCAACTAAGCATGCCCAGTTCTACAGACAAATCCATAAGTCCATGGAAAGTATTTAAAAACATGTCTGTTCAGCATTATTGTAGGTGTAGTACACTCTCTCCTATTTTCACCACCTCAGCCTTGTATCCATTAGAAGGATGTATTCCAGTCCCCTGCAAGCAGTGCTAAATTAATAACCCTCTTCAGGTGGCTCAGCGAGACGAGGGTGGACAGGCCGGCAGTGAACAGCAAGCACAGGGAGGCTGGGAGGGCCCTGGGCCTCACGCTTCTCCAGCGAATGTGCCCACAGGAGAGTCTGTCCAGGGAGATCGAATGTTGAGTTGGGTGTCAGAATTTATTTCCTAACATAGAATAAACAAACACTTTACAAAGTGATTTCCTGCTATACGGATCCGGTTCTCCGCAGGTGAACCCGTGACTCGCACAGACTGCACCCAGTTTCCTCGCTGTAGAAAGAGAAGCAGGGCCCCGAGGATCCTTCAGAGCGGCTTCCTGCTCTGTCACTGGGCACGGCTGAGCCCCCGCTGGGCACAGGATACCGGGTCCTAGCCTCGCCTGTTGGTAATAGCTTTAAAGCCTTAGATGAAAGCACCAAGTGTTGCTATTTATACAAAAAGACAGTTACTCTGCCTTTTATTATTTTTTTAAAGTATTTTTATTGTTGGGATTGTCCCTTTTTCTCTTTGTTAGGCAGTGCAGAAAGTGTTAAAAGTGTCTAACCAAAGCAAGACCGTGGCAGACAGGTAAAGCGCTCAGCGGGGATGGTCGTAACAAGCAGTTGGGACTGTGCTTCCCGCTCCAAAGCCTTGGGCCCTGCTAGTTTCATTTGTTGAAAGTTTCATTAAATTTGTTTTAATGCCTTGTCTGATTTCAGTGTTCTCCAGTGACCTGGTTTTTAAAAGGTCATCATTTCAAATGTTCTGAATAAATTATTGTCACGTAGGCCCCACTGTGGGGAAGAGTTGCTGAGAAGCGAGGACGCTGCACTCCCCACTGGAGAGTGTAGAGCTGATATCTCTCTGTTAACTTTGGCGAGTGAAAAATGCAATCTTCTTCCCTCACAGCACAGCTCGGTAAAGGCCAATAGTAAAAGCAGTATGTGCATATATTTATCAAGCATAAATTAATTTTAAAAATACAAGGCATCTTTACATACCAGTGTTTTAACGCAACAAGGTCTTATTTAACTACTTTAGGAAGGAAAATGCTTTTAGGTAAAGATATGTGAAGGTAATGGTCCACAAAATTTGGAAGTCTAGAATTTAATTTGAAGACAATTCTTGCTTTTAACTGAGGGAGATTTGTGTAATACATTATTAACATAATCTTTCATTCACTCAATTTTGTTGTTTTTCACTCCTGTTCACTCTGTTGAAAGTGATAAGTTTTGAATGCTTACTTAAAACGTGAAGCACTTTAGCATGTTGTATAGCATTTGCCATCCAATATGATAGTTATTCATATATAAAAAATATGAATGAGGTGTAATTAAATTGGCAGAGGATGTTTTAAATATTGTCTTCAAGAATTAAGAGTTTTGAAGTTTTAGGATAATTTACAACCTAATTTATAATAGTGCCATCCAGAGCTATTAATATGTAACTAATCTTAATGACAAATCAATTTTGTAATAAGTGGAGTTTTATCATGTATAAGTAAGATACATACTTAAAAGTTAATTTGTTTTAAAAGTTGTATCATGTGCTAGACAGATTTTAGCAATCATAAAAGTTAGTCATCAAAACGGCTTCAAATGTAGCAAACATGTATTTCAAGAGTGTCTAATACTGAAAAACCCTGGAGTCAACAGGTTTGTTATAACCACTCATTCGATCCCTTGTCAAGGCATCAACAGTCATTCAGAAGCCAAAATTGAGTTGAGAAAGTTTCTACTATTGCTCAAGGAGAAGCAAAAGGTAGCAGGTTGATCACTTCTGCACCGGGGAACAGTAAGCAGGGAGTTTACTGGGAGAAGGTACATTAGCCAGTTTGTGAAGGGGTTTTGTTCCGCACTGAGGACATTATCTTGTGGCCTAGGGGAAATTTAAGGGAGGGACAGGACTGGATGTACATTTCAGATAAAGCTGAAAACCGTGGGAAGTTGACTCCAGTCTCAAGCGGACAGAATTCTACTTCCCAACAAAGCAACCAGGTCCAGCCCTGCTGCAAAATTAAGCTTTGGCCTTGGGACGGGGCCTGTGCAAAAGCTAACTGAACATATCAACTTGTGAAAGGGTCTTCAGAGCCTTCTGAAATAATTTTTAAGATAGCTTTTAAATTGATATACGTAGCATTTTATGCAAGGTGATTTTATGAAGTATTTGAATAGCTATATTCTGGAAGAAGAACTTGTCAGATATAAAGATGATTTAAAACAAAAGTACCTCACTTCATAATGGAGTCTTCCCTTTCAATCTCTACATTTTATTGATCATATAATAAAAAGACTGTTCCTATATAAATTTTAGTAATTCATATCATAAAACTGTATCTATACATCCAAAGCAAAATGGACAATTAAAATAATTATGTAGGTAATTTCGGACAGATAATACTTTGCCTGAAATCTCTGTATAACTGAGATTATAGAGAGACATCTATTCTTGAATTGCTTCTATAATTATCTTAATTCCTTTCCACTGTGCTTTGAAGTATCAATAGTAGCCTCACTCAAATTAAAAGGTTCAGCTAAAGATTATATGCAGATGAGCTGTGCAATTGTTATAATTCTATTTGAATTGCAAGATGTTTCATCTTATTGTGCACATCAGAAACCATGTTATTTCAATTTAATTTGCTGTTCTGTTTCCATGGTAATTATGGTTTGGGAGAATGGGGGAAAAATATAAAGATGTTTTTCAAGATAAATAAAAATGGAAAACAGGTTGTGTTTGTTTTTATGTACTAATTTACAGACGCTTCACTTAACTTTTACTAATATTTGTATGCATAGTTTGAAAATGTGTGCATAATAAGAAATAAGTCATATAAATTAGATAGTGTCTTTGGATCAGAACAGTTAAACACGAATTTTTTAAACTGTGTTAAAATATAAAGGTTTTAAAAAATGGTTAATCAACACCCATGGGGAATTTGAATTATTAGTAAAAATAATTTTAAATTGAAGGAATTTTTGTTTTGATGGTCTTTGATGAATCGATTATATCTAAACCCCGTTTTCATGAATGATACTTATTTAATCCCAAACAACCTAAATGGTCAGGACCTTTTTAATAAAATTTTAGGGTAAATTGATTTATTTGTTTTATTCATTTATTTAGTCAGCAAACCAAAATTTAAAATTTCACTGTTATTTTTTTCATTCTCATCTTCTACCCTGTATTTTAGCACAAACAAATTCCGTTCTATGACTTTCCTCCAAATTGTGTGTTTTGAAGTCAAGAAAACCTGGATTTGAGTCTAAAATCTAAAATTATCACTTCTTTGCAAATTATTCTGATTTAAAAACTAAATGTTCTGATAAATATTTTAAGTCTTGGTATCCTCATCTATGGATAAGTTTCCACCTTTTTATGGTTATTTTGAAGACCAAATGAGCTTAAAAATAATAACATAATATTTACTAAGTGTTTACTGGGTGCCAAGCATTGGGTTCTAAGTATTTTACATGTATTAATCATTCAACTTTCATAGCAGCCCTTTTTTTATAAATAAGAAAATTAAAGTCACAGAGAGATTCCTCTGCTCAAGGTATGCAGTGAATAAGTGGAGATGTTTAGGAGATGGTGATTAAAAACGTTACAAATCATTACCCTAAATAGTGCTGGCATGGTGGCTCCTGCCTGTAATCCCAGCACTTTGGGAGACAGAAGTGGGAAGATTATCTGAGGTCAGAAGTTCGAGACCAACTTGAGCAAAACAGAAAAAATTAGACAAGTGTAAAGGCGAGTATTTGTCCTCCCAGCTGCTCAGGAAGACCTCCCAAGGCCACAGTGAGCGGCTACTGAACTCCTGTCCGGGTGTTAGAGTGAGATCCTGTCTCAAACAAATAAAAAATAAGTAAAATTAAGTGATAAATTATGCCCTGTAGAAATTAAAGTTGTTGTTTTACAAAGACTTGTTGTAGCATGAAAGAAAAGTGTAATTATGTTAAGAAAGCCAGCAAGGTTAGTGTAGAGGAGGACAGAAAGAGCATCCGTTAGACTTGTCAAGGGCAGCAGGGTGACCGCCCTGAGATTGTTTTCAAACTGGCTCCATGGTATTGGAAACAGCAAAGAGATACCAAAGTAAAACACAGAAAAACGAGCAATGTAGGCAATAAGGATAGCAAAACATTTAAGAATAAGTTTTCTGCTTCATTTAATCATTTTGTCTTTTCAGTGGAAATTATTCATCAGGAAAGCCATTTTCAGAGACACACCCAGGCAATAAGCCCAAATATTTTGTTGTGTTTTTCCCCTATTTAGACGTCTGAGAAATTAAAATCCTTAGCTATTCAACATGTGTCCTGGGTCATAAAAATAACAACCGCTTCCTCTCTTGTAGACTTAGCCCAGACCGAAGTGCGACTCCGTCACTGGCGTCTTTGACATTTCAGACCAAAGACATGGCGGGTCCTTTCCCTGGTGACGAGGAAGTGTTCCCACTGGTGAGTCGCTGGTTGTAGATAATTTCCCTTTAATTGGTGGTCACTTTACCTTCACACTGATGCCAATATATACTGATGTACACGGTGGTGGTTTTATTTTTTTATTTTTGTGTGTTTCTTTTTTTAAAAAAATGTCACTCCTTGAATAGGACTCCATGATGGGTCTGTGAGTCATCTAGCCATCCCTGTCTAGAGAAGAAAAAACATCCCTAAAGTTTCATGAAGTATTTCGGCCAGTGGTTATTTAGCTCTAGAGCAGGACAGAATTCTTGGCGATGCTTTTTAAGTGCTTGGGACATCCCTCTGTTCACCCTCTCAGGGATCTGTATATTCTACAGAGCTGCAAGTGAACTTCAGGACCTGTTTAAAAACATCTTTTTCATTGACTCTAACATACGGACAGACACGGGTACTAATCACAAATAAACTGAAGACATCGATGCCACTATCACCCGGACAGTAACAGGACGCTGCCAATCTCCCCTGTACCTTCTCCCTGTCCCACTTCTGTCTGCTCCCAAAGTCGTCATGGTCCTGACTTTCAGATCGTCAGTCTGACCCATTTCTAAATGAATGTGTGCGTGTGTTTGTGTGTATAACACTATGCGTGTTTTTCTGTGTCCGGTCACTTTTACTCAAGTATTATTTCTGAGATTCTTTCCCCTCCATCCTGTTGGATACAGCTGTAGTTTGTTGGGCTGTAGGTTACTGATTTTGTTTCTCTGTTGTATATAATATATAAATACCGCACACAGTGACAGTAAAGTTCACTTACTGCTGATGGACATTTGAGTCATTTCCAGTCTGGGCTACACAAGTAACGTTGCTGGAAACGTTCTCGCCGCGTCTTTGGTGCTGCGCAGACCGTTTCCCTGGCGGCACCTGACGCAGAAGGCCCGGTCCTCGTGTTGGACGTGCGAGCTGGACGAGGAAGGGCAGGAGGCCTCTTGCTCTGTATTCTCCCCAACCCTTGTATTGTAGGTCTCTGTACCTTGAGGCATCGTGCCAATTGTGCAGTCGTGTCCCCTGGTTTTCACTCACGTTTCTCTGGAGACTGGTGTGGCTGCGGATCCTGTTGTATTCACTGGCCATGTTGGCGTCCTCCTTGGTAACGTGTTGGCTCGTTCCCTGTTGGACTGCCTTCTTCATTACTGACTGATAAGGGTTCTTTATCCTCTGGACACGTCCCGTTTGTTGGTTTATGTTGGTCCCACCTTGCCGTAGTGGAGACTGAAAGTCAGAGTGAAGCTACTGCTGTAGAAGGAAAGGCTAAAACCACGAAGTTTTGAAGTTTTAGGGATCTGGACGGCCCTGAAGTGGTCTTTTGTGCTCACCTCAACATAACAGGCCGACATTTAATATTTAATTTAATTTTTAAGCAGAACAAAACTTCATGTCAATAAAGTAAAATAAATAAACTTCCTTATAACTTAACCTCTTCACTTAATGCTATTCTTTGATGAACAAAAGCTTCTAATTAAAATAGAATCAGATTTAGTAATCTTTTCTTTCATAATTAGTATTTTTGCTATCCTATTTTAAACTTTTGCCAGGGTTATAAAAATATTATCCTGTGTTATATCTTAGAAGCTTTGGTTCTTTACTTTTCATATTTTAGATCTATAATCCAACTGGAATAAATGTTTGCTCCCAATGTAAGATTCTTGATCTCTTTTCCCTATGGAAATACTCAATTAACCCAGGAGGACTAGAATCAGTGGTTCTAAATTCACAGCTGCTATATTCACAACCATAACAGTTTGATTTCCTACTTGAAATCTTTAAACCTGAACCTTTTTTCTTTTCCTTGCCTATTGTACTATGTTGAGTAGACGGGACAAACTTCCTTTTCTCATTCTCAACTACAAAACAAAGCTTTTAATATTTCACCTGCAGATATTCTAGAGATGCCTTTTAAATTATCAGAGAAATTTCCTTTTATTCCTAGATACTAGAAATTTTTTCATGAATAGATATTGGATTTGATAAAATGTTTTTTCTGCCTCTTTTAAAATGACCACATAATTGTTTTCCTTTGCCTGTTTATGGTGACATTTTATCTTGATTTTAGATTATCAACCCAACTTCTCATTCTTTGAATGCACCTCACTTCGTCTCTGGATTTGGTCTGTTAATATTTGGTCTAGCATTTTTTCTTCTGTTCATGAGAGAAATTTGCCTATAATTTTCCTTTTCCGTCTCTGCCAAGTTTCAGTAACAGATTATGCTGGTCTCATAAAGCAGATGGGAAGTCAGCTATTATTTCAGTTTTAATAGTTCTTCAGTTCTTTAATTTTTACTGGGCTCTTTTTTATAGTTTCCAATTGTCTGCTAAAATGTTCTGCTTTGTAATTTAATTTATTAAGCATAATACTTTTTAAGATATGTAAATTTTTCACTTCAGAAAATAAGCAGTGGTATTTTAGCAATCGCCTTCACTTGTATTCAAAATATACTGTGTAATTCTTCATTTTCTCTCCATGATATACTAACACTGGATGCAAATTATAAACACACACATACACACAACAGAAAATATTTAAAATGGATAGGGTAGCCTGTGAATGCTTTTCTGAAATGTATCACTTTGTACTGGTAGAGAATAAAAGGGTTAAGCTATTGTGGTAGATGAAGAAGGCTTAACCCGTTAACTTCTGAAGTTTTAAACACCTCAAAAGCCCTGAAATGCTCCTTTGTGCTCCTGTCAACATAAAATGCTAACATTCTGGGAGCAGAACAAAACTTCATACAAGGTTATAGCAGCACATTTTACTGGCGTTTACATCCATCGCTTTCCTCAGCAGGGAATGTTACTAATTTTACTATCTAAGGAGAAAAGACAAAGGAACTTCAGTCAAGCATTATTTTCATATTACTAGTATTTACAGAGCGCATGTAAATGTAGAACTGTTCAAGTTTAGATTTGGGTTGGGTAGGTTGTTTGGGGGAGGGGGGTTGAGACAGAGTCTCACTTTATCACCCTCAGTAGAGTGCTATGGTGTCACAGCTCACAGCAACCTCAAACAGGCCTTAACTGATCCTCTTGCCTCAGCCTCCCAAGTAGCTGGGACTACAGGCGCCCACCACAAGGCCCGGTTTTATTTATTTTGTTGTTGTTGTTGTTGTCGTTGTTGTTTGGCAGGCCTGGGCCAGGCTGGAATCCGCCAGCCCCACTGTATGTGGCCAGTGCCCTAACCACTGGGCTACAGGCACTGAGCCGGTTGTTTTGTTTTTAAGAGGGAAAAAATACTCCCATAAAAACTCAGACCAATAAACAAAATAAACTTCCTCTTTAAGTTATGAGAATTTCTAAAGGGACTTGGCATATTCTTCACCAAAAAACTGATTTTCTTTTCTTTTTTTTTGAGACAGAGCCTCAAGCTGTTGCCCTGGGTAGAGTGCTATGGCATCACAGCTCACAGCAACCTCCAACTCCTAGGCTTAAGCGCCCAGCACAACACCCAGCTATTTTTAGAGATGAGGCCCCCGTCTGACTCAGGCTGGTCTCAAACCTGTGAGCTCAGGCAACCCACCCTCCCAAGCCTCCCAGAGTGCTGGGATTACAGGCGTGGGCCATCATGATTTTTAAGGACTCAAAGTAATGCTCAAAAACATGCACAGTGAGAGCAGCCAGGCCAAAAGGCCAGACCCTGCACGACTTCAGATGTGAGAGAAGCCAGCGGCGGGAACCCGCGGGAGGGGAACGGGGCGCCATGGTTCATGGAGGAGTTTTCTTTGGGGATGGTGAAACCGTTTTGGACCTGGATAAGAGGTTCTGATGTGCAACACCGGGAATGCACTAAATGCTGCTCAACTCTTAATGTGAAAATATTCCATTTTACTTGACGTGAATTTTAAAAACAAAAAAAGAGAAGAAAATTAATGACTAGAAATAAATGAACAAATGAGAAAATATAAAATAGTAATCAATCTGTGCAGGTCATGTGATAGGGCGTGGTGGGAGTAGGGGTCTTATCACAGGCTGAGTGGCCAGTGATCCCTGAGGGGAGGACAGTTCAGGTGAGGGGACTGGTCCGGATGTGCCAGGATCTGCTGGAAGAACATTTCGGGTGAGGGATGTTCAGCCAGGAATGAGTCTGGCGTAGAAGCAGCAGAACCGGGGAGCATCCTGGCGCTCAGCAGGGAGAGGAGGGGTGGGCTGGAAGGAGCGTTGGAGCAGGACGGCAGGGACCTCAGACCACAGGGGGGACTTGAGATTTTGTTTTAAAACAATGGAAGCCACTCTGAGCTTCACGTGGGGGGAGGTACTATTCTGTTTACTTTGTTTAAAATGATTTCATTGTCCATGCGCGGTGGCTCACACCTGTAATCTTAGTACTCTGGGAGGCCTGGCCGGTGGATTGCTTGAGCTCAGGAGGTTGAGACCAGCCTGAGTCAGAGCATGACCCCGTGTCTAAAAGATGGCCAGGCGTTGTGGCGGGTGCCTGTCGTCCCAACTGCTCAGGAGGCTGAGGCAAGAGGACCACTTGAGCCCAGGAGTTTGAGGTTGTCGTGAGCTGTGATACAACAGCACTCTACTGAGGGCAACAAAGTGAGACTCTGTCTAAAAAACAACGAAAGATTGTATTCTGTTTAGTAATAAACAGATTGGCTTAAAATATTTTAAAAGATCCTTTGAACTGCTAAATACAGAGTAAGTTAGAGAGGGGCACAGGTGGAAGCACGGGTGACTGTTATTAAGACTATTGCAGTATCCAGGTGAGAGGGCCGACGGGCGTGGTGCAGCGGAGCTGTAGGGACAGGCTGGACCAGGACACACTCTGGAGGGCAGAACAGACCGACGGCGAGCCAGACACGGGAGTGCGTGGGAGAGAGGGCAAAGACGACGCCTGGTTTCAGCCGGAGCACTGGGTAGAGACAGGGTTACAGGAGAAAGCGTGCTAGATTAGACACTTAAGGTTAAAATGCTGATTAGTCGTCCAAATGTAGATATTAAATAGGCAATGGTGTCACTGGTCTTTTTCTCTATACAGGGTTCTTGGAGATTCAAGAGTAAAACCCCAGACCATGTGAATAAGTAACAGGACAAAGTTTGTTTACAGAGAAATACTTGAAAGAAGGGTAACAAAGTCTGGCAGCACAGGGGGGATTCTCAAGTGGTAAAATGTGGGTCTTTTGTCTAGGGGTTCGTATACTACAACTGGGGGTGGGAGGAAGGGAGGCCTGGGGGAGCCAGCAGACAGCAGAGCCTGCCCCTGTGGATCAGCGAATGAGTGTGGCCCGCACGGGTCCTGTCCCTGGCACAGCAGCAGGGTGTCTGCTCTCCACTCGGGGAGGCCACACACGTGAGATGCTGGTCAGGCTGCTTCTCTGCGACCCTGCTGGGGTCCGGAGAGTGCGGTCTGGAGGAGGCCCGTTTGGACGAGCATAGAAAATGGGTAGTCCCTGTCCAGCTGTGAAGGGGGGACCTGTATCAGTAAGATATGTGAATCGGGAAGATTCAGAGGAAGGGTTCAGAGCTGGAAGTATGAATACTGGGATAATGAGCATAGGGCTGGTACTTCAGTCTATAAGAGCGGGTGAGCAGAGCAGAGAGAGCAAAGGAGAAATCATCCTGGGACAAAGCCTGAGCCCAACGTTCAGCGACCCTTGGGGTCTTCAAGGAGTGGAGGAGAGTTTGGGAACCTGTGGCCTTGGAGCCACGTGTGGCCTTCCAGGTCCTTGAATGTGGCCTTTTGACTGAATCCAAATTTTACAGAACAAATCTTTTCAATAAACTGAAGTTTGGATTTGGTCAAGGGGCTGCTCTTGGGGACCTGGAGGGCCACATGTGACCTTCAGGGCTCCGGTTCCTCGCGCCGAGGTGGGGCTTAAGGAGTTCATTTGCAGAAGCAACGTCATCGAGAAGGTAAGAAGAGAGAGGACCCGGAATGCAGGGGAAGGGTGAGTGTCTGAATGGAGCTCCAGGGGCATGTGGATATGGACTGAGGGAGGCGGGGGCCAGGTCAAGGGCAATGAGCAGGACAGCAGAGTCGCCTGGCAGGGGCCATGAAGATAAAGTGAAACTAGTTCCTGACCCCCAGCCCAGCCGTCTCCCCAGCATCAGCGGCTCACCAGCAGGCGCAACCAGGCCTGGGGGTCAGTTTAGTCAGGGCTGGGCTCTACTTCGGCAGGATGGAGACCGGAGACAGGGTGGGACGTGTTGCTGAGTGACTATAATGATGAATGTAGGATGTAAGCAGAGGAAGGAGGAAATGAAGAAGACGACAGTGAAAAGAAGGGTGTCTGCTGAGTCGGAGAAATGCGGGTGGAGGAGCGCAAGGCTGAAGAAGCTGGAAGGGCGGGCAGCGGGTGGGCTGCGCTAATCTCATGGGGTCCGTGATGCAGACACCAGCCCTGACGGTCACGGGCGCAGGTGCCTGAAAGCAAGGACTGCCTGGCCAGGGCTCCATCTGCTAACTTACTTTCCTTCTTCTTTCGTTTACATATCTGGGATAATTTCAGTCACTCTCGTGGCTTTCATTGTCATTATAAGTTCCCAATCTTTACCTCTGATCCAGACCTGTCTTCTGAGACCTGGTCTGATAATATTCCCCTGTCCACGTGACAGTCTGTTCAAGTCCCAAGTCACCTTAACGCCACATTACTCAAACCTGAACGCTTTTTCATTTCTGTACCAACTCACAGTTTTCATTGAAAACACACTGTGGCCCAGAGTATGCGCGAGAACCTGGAGAATAGGAACGAAATGAGACCTTATCCTGAAAGGTTTCTTTTTTCTCCTTTCTCAGTAAATGGCGTCCGTGTCACTGGTCCCTCAGGCCAGGATCTAGGAAGCTGAGGTGAGATTCTTGTGCACGTGATTGATTGGGGGAGTGTTCCCAGGAGACAGAGAGAAGGGGAGGAAGACTGAGCAGGACGCGTTCTTAGCTGGAGACGAGTGAGGCCCGCTCTCCCAGAGGGCAGCAAGCATGACTTGCACCTGGAGACAAGAAGGGTGGTCTTGTGGGTGCCGAAGTCACTCACTGCCTCAGGAAGGGGAAGGAATGGGCGGGGTGGGGTGGGAAGTGCAGCCTTCCCGGAGACGGGAGCCTGTGCGCAGCCCAGGGCTTCTCCCGAGGAGTCAGCTGTGACCCGCCAGGAGCCCACACCTCCGGCCACGGGGAGACATGCGCCAACCAGGTGGGGGGCCTCCTGCACCACTCAGACCTGCCTTCTTCCACATTGCTCCTTCCATGTAGGCATAGCTTCTTCAAGATTCAGACAGGTCCTAATTTCTGGGAAATTCTATAGGAAGAAGATCCCAGTGCTGTGGCTGGTCCCCAAGGCCTCACCTGATACTTGTCATCTCCTCACCCATTCTCGAGTCCTCTCCCTTCGGCCAGCTCTTCTGCCAGGCCAGGTTGCCTGTCTTGTGGGGGAGCCCATGGTTACCATGCCTTTGTTAGGATGTGCTTTCTGTACTTGCCATTTATAATTAAAACCAGGCGTGAGAGCACCTAATGATACCTCCGGGGAGCCTCTGAGTACCAAACATATTCCTCGCGGCCTCCATCACGTCGCGCTGTCCTTACCTTTCACCGTGATGAGAGCCGGCCGCCTCCGCCAGGGGAGGAACCCCATTCTGTTCATCTGGTCTGCGGACATGAGGAGCCCCGAGGAGCCAGGTGGCAGCTAAAGCTCTAAATTTAGGGTGACTCTTAGTGTTCTCTTGGTGGAAGCTTTACCCCTGTAAGACCCAGGACCTGTGTAGACCCATAGAGCCTAAAGGTACAGAGAAAGAAAGCACAGATTCTCCAAGTAGGTCAACAGAGGTGACAGAGAGTGAAGATGTTCCTGTTTCCCCCTTTTTGTTCCCACATCCACATATTCTCCCCGTTGGAAACCAGCCCCATATAACAGCCATTTCCATATCACACCCTGAAGAATGACACCCCATCCTCAAAGGATGTAATCCCCAAGCTTGTGCCTCGGCTGGGCCTTCAGAAGTCCGTCCCACAGCTCTATCCTGTTGGCACCCTCTGCAGGGCTGTATGTGGTTAGGACCAGTGCGTACCATGGTCATGGCCTCTCTGCCAACCTCCTCTGTTGTAAAGTAGGCTTCTTTACCCCTGAGCAGGCGCCCATGTCAGCAGTTGAGTCACACGGAGAGCTCTCCGTTAGTGGTGCTGGCCCAGGCGCTGCGGGCGGGAAAGACAAACCCACAGAATGTCCTCAGTTCTGACAAGGATAAAGCTTTGCCCTTTCCAAGGTGTAAGAGACCTGATGCCATCAAATTGCCACCAAGGGGCTCGAGAGCTGTGCCATAGCAGGAGCTCAGCTTTCGTTTCCGTTGCAAGCAGGTCAGACATTCGACAGCAGTGGTGGCTAAATCAGGCCCGGTGCATGATCCCCCTGAGTAGACAAGGACAGAGGCCAGCTCAAGTTGTCCCGCCCACTGGCTAGGTGTTCTGTCTTAAGCGGGACTCAGCAGCATGGCAGGAATGTACAAACACTACACAGGTTTGGAGTTGCCTGTTTTCAAATGCGAATCACTGGATTGGGAAGTCGTGGCGCGTAGTCTGGGCAGGCTCTGGGTTGGACACTCTGATGTTCACGCCTAGGGCCCTTAACGTAATGGTGCTATGATGCCTTACTTGGTTCCTTGAGATTTCATTAGTGCTGACCGCATCCCACTGGTAGAGGGAATGCAGCTCAGATACATTCTTCATTAACAGCGGCATGTTTGACAACGTGTCAGAAATGAAGCCTGCCTGGAAACAGGAAAAGGGTAAAAGCTCTCTGTTCCTCACCTCACTCTCTTTCTCTCTTTAGTCTCCCCCAGATATGTCCTTCCCAGCTTCTTTGGCTGCACAGCATTTCCTTCTGGAAGAAGAGAAGCGAGCAAAAGAACTTGAAAAACTCCTAAACACACATATTGATGAACTGCAAAGACATACAGAATTTACTCTTAATAAATACACCAAGACGAAACAAAATAGACACATATGACCCTTCAAACTTGTTTATTTGCTTCCCATACCCCAAGAAAAAAAAGCTCTGGCAAAATATTTACAAAGCTGATTAATGAAACTGAGGAAATCTGTTCTGTTTTCTGGAGTAAATAATTTCTGTAAGGCAGCTAGAAAACAGTAAGTATTTTGTTCGATAAAGCTGTTTGCATTTCTGCATTAACATACTAAATTGCGCTGGTGTAGATTTACTATAAGATAAACATGACTACTCCAAAAGAGACTTTTTTTACAGTCTAAAGGAATATTTTGGAATTAAATATGCAGTTTTCCCCCCTTAATCATGTATCCAAAAGACCCATTTCTTCAACAATGACACTACATGAGGGAAAGAGAATTGCTATAATCCAAATACACAGGAATCAGTGCAGCTCAGTTATATAAAGTTTCAAACTCAAGGTTTTATATGAAAAGTATTTAAATATTTTGAGCTATGTAGATACCCTAAAATTTCTTTTAGAAAAAAAAATATATAGCTTTACTGTTTTTATATTCACCTTCATAATGTCTCTTTTTTAATGCAATAAAGGTACATGGAATGTGCAGTTTAAACATTTGAAATATATGTCAAAGACTAATGCTTTTTTGTTAATACAAATTTTTTCTCATGGATATGAACAAGATAAATAAAATTAATATAAAGTGTTACTGTGCTATACTTTCCTTTGTAATCACCTGCTTTTAATACAATAAAGGAATGAAAAATTCAGTGGACTTCAAATATAAATGCCGAATCTGTGTAGAATGGTAATCGCACGGTAGTGAACAATAAAATTGAAGTTACAGATATACAACAGTGATAATCTAATACTTTACTCTTCAAACTTTTACATGTATAAATATTTATCTCTACATAAGTGTATATAAACAAGAGAGAGAAGATATGAAAAACTCAAGGTAAGTTCCACAGCTTGCATAGCTTTCTATTTTTCTTTAAAGAAACAATCTCAATGTGCAGAAAGATAAGTCAAAATGTCTTTAGATAACAGGTGTCATTTTCATGTGAAAAATGCAGAGCTTTGTTCACTTTAGTGACATGACCACATGTATTGGTGTAGCTCTTGATGTTTGCAAAAAAGGCTTTTGTCTTAGTTCGGGCTGCTGTAACAAAAATATCAGGGATTGGGAGACTTAAACAACAAGCATTTATTTCTCACAGCTCTGGAGGATGGACAGTCTACAAGGTGCCAGCTGAGCTGGTGTGTGGTGACGGCCTGCTTCCTTGCTTATCGACAACCACCTGTTTTCTCACTGTCCACTCATGTGGCAGAAAGTCATCTGTCATGTCTTCTCTCACAAGGACACTGCCTCCATCAAGAGAGAGTTCCACCTTCATAACCTTATGACCACCTAAATGCTCCCTGTAATACCACCATAACCTTCATAACCTTATGACCGCCTAAAGGCTCCCTCTAATGCCTTCATAACCTTCATAACCTTATGACCACCTAAAGGCTCCCTGTAATACCATCATAACCTTCATAACCTATGACCATCTAAAGGCTCCCTCTAATACCACCATAACCTTCATAACCTTATGACTATCTAAAGGCTCCCTCTAATACCATCATAACCTTTATAACCTTCATAACCTTATGACCGCCTTAAAGGCTCCCTCTAATGCCATCATAACCTTCATAACCTTATGACCACCTAAAGGCTCCCTCTAATGCCATCATAACCTTCATAACCTTATGACCACCTAAAGGCTCCCTCTAATACCATCATAACCTTCATAACCTTATGACCACCTAAAGGCTCCCTCTAATACCACCATAACGTTCATAACCTTATGAGCAACTAAATGCTCCCTCTAATACCATCATAACCTTCATAACCTTATGACCACCTAAAGGCTCCCTCTCATACCATCATAACCTTCATAACCTTATGAGCAACTAAATGCTCCCTCTAATGCCATCATAACCTTCATAACCTTATGACCACCTAAAGGCTCCCTCTCATACCATCATAACCTTCGTAACCTTATGACCGCCTAAAGGCTCCCTCTAATACCAACACATTGAGGGCTGATTTCTGCAGTCCGGTGCTGCTTACCAACAGGGATACATTCTGAGAAATGCATCCTTAGGTGGTTTCGCACACCACAGAGTGCACTTGCACAAACCGAGGAGGTGTCAACAGCCCACCACACACCGAGACCACGTGGTGTGGCCCATTGTTCCCAGGCTACAGATCTACACTAAATACTATAGGCAACTGTAACACCGTGGTAAGAATGCATGTAGCTAAATAGACCTAAACGTAGAAAAGGTACAGTCAAAATACAGTCTGGTAGTCTGGCCGGACCACCACCGAATACATCGTCCGTCCCTAACTGAAACATCCCTATGCGGCACATGATAGCATATGAATTTGGGGACACAAATATGCAGTCCACAACACCATCACACAGCATCATTTCAAACTCAAAACAAGCTTGAGAAGTCAGCCAGGCTAGTATTTTTGTCTCTGAGAAACAGAGCTGTTAAACCCCCTGGCATTCTGACTCGAGGCGCAGCTCCTGTCACTTCCCAGCACCGCCTCTTGTGAGCGAGCAGAGGGCAAACGCCGCTGCATTCACAGAAACCACTTTAATGGGCACAGTGGGAGGGCGTGCATGGGGCACACCTCTCGGTGTGAGACACAACTACAACAGGGCCTTGACCTGACAAAAACCAAAGGTGACAAAACTTGGTGAGAGGCACAAAGCCTTCAGTGTACCCACAAAGCCCTATGTGGGAAAAATAAAAGTTATGCTTTCTTTTTTTCCAGATTAATGTGATGGTACAGTTAGGTTACAAAGTTTCCATGTGTTAGGTTGAGTCCCTGTTGTATTTGCGTCTCACACCCAAGTGGTGAGCCACATACCCTTATATTGTGCCCATTATGTGGGAGCACACCTCTCCCCACCCCCTCCCCAACTTGAATTGAGCTTTTCTCTTACGTGGGCAAGTATTAGATCCTCTACTGGCTCCCTGTGAGTACAGAGTGCTTGGAGCCTTGCTTCTCCACTCTTGTGACACTTTCCTAAGAAAAATATGTCTCAACTCCACGTAGGCTAATACAGAAGATGTAAAGTCTCCATCATTTTTATGGCTGAGTAGGATTCCACGGTGTACACAGACCAGTTCATTAATCCATTCCTCGGTTGATGTGTATTTAGGCTGTTTCCACGTCCTGGCAACTGTGAATTGAGCTGCAATGAACAAACTAATGCAAATGTCCTTATGATAAATGATTTTTTTTTTCTGGGTAGATGCCTAGTAGAGGGATTGCAATGTCACAAGTCACTTCTGACACCACTTGTCAGGGCCCAAGACTGACCAGGTCTCGGGCCCAGCTTAACCAGGTTCCGGATGCAGACAACTAAGTTCCCTTGCTCAGGTTCAGTTTCTCTTAGTTGCCCAAGGGCTGTCTACTTTAGCTGAAAAGAGAGAGAGAGAGTGAGTCTTAGACAGAGCAAAGCAGTCTTCTTAGAAAGATAGATCTTACTCTTTAGCAGAGCTTGGTAATCCACAGAGAGACGCCGTGCTGGCGTTCTGCAGGCGGGAGAGGGGACGGAGTCGGAGTAAGCGGGTCCGTGACAGAATGCGCATGCTCCCGACTGCCTTCTCCTCCAGCCTGATAAAAGGCTGACCTTGTGCTTCTCAACACCACAGGTGTAGAGACTGCTAATTCCCCACTGCTCTCATCTTGCGAGCTCTCATGCTTGTTAGGAGAGGCGAATCCTTCTCCACGCCCTTTCCACCCAGGTGTTCCATCATTGAGCTGTACAGGTATTTCTTATAACTCTCACTCCTAGCCATAGGCTATACGGCCTGCAACATTGCAGGATCAAATAGAAGGTCTGTTTTGAGTTCTTTGAGTATTCTCCATACTTCTTTCCAAAGAGGCCTCTATTAGTTTGCAGTCCCACCAAGGGTGTAAAAGTCTTCCCTTCTCTCCACATCCATGCCAGATCGGCAGCTTTGGGACTTTGTGATCTGGGCTATTCTCACTGGGGTTAGGTAACATCTCAGGGTCGTTTTGATTTTCATTTCTCTGATCAGGGATGATAAACATTTTTTCATGTTTATTAGCCATTCGTCTATCTTCCTCAGAGAAGGTTCTCTGACTCTTGCCCAGTGATAGATGGTATTGTTTCCTCTTTTTTGTTGTTGAGTAATTTTGAGTTCTCTGTAGATTCTAGTTATCAACCATTTGTCGGATTCATACTATGCAAATATATTTTCCCATTCTGAAGATTGTCTATTTGCTTTAATTGTTGTGTTCTTGGCTGTGTGCAGAAGGTTTTCAGTTTAATTAAGCACCATTTATTTATTTTTGTTGTTGATGCAGTTGCTACTGGAGTCTTCTTCATAAAGTCTTTCCCCGGGCTGATACCTTCAAGTGTTTTCCCCACACTTTCTTCAAGAATTTTTATTGTTTCATGCCTTAGACTTTGATCTTTTATCCATCTTGAATCAATTTTAGTGAGTGGAGAAAGGCATGGGTGTAGTTTGTTCTCTCAGCACCATTTATTGAATAGGGATTCTTTTCCCCAGTGTATGCTTTCATTTGGTTTATCGAAGATCAGATTGGTTATAAGAGACTGTTTTCATTTTTCGGTTTTCTAGTCTAACCCATGTGTCTAAATCTCTTTGTGCCAATACCATGCTGCTTTGATTCCTGGGGACTTGTAATATAGCCTGAAGTCTGGTAGGGTGATGCCTCCAGCATTCTTCTTATTACTAAGAATTGCCTTGGCTGTGTGGGTTTTTTTCCTGGTTCCAAACAAAACAAAGAACTATTTTTTGAAGTTCTTCAAAGTATTATGTTGGTATTTTAATGAGGACTGCATTAAATCTGTAGATTGCTTTGAATAGTATTGACAGTTTCACAAAGTTGGTTCTTCCCAGCCAAGAGCATGGTATGTTCTTCCATTTATTAATGTATTCTGCTATTTCTTTTCTTAGGGTTTCATAATTCTCTTTGTAGAGATTCTTCCCCTTTTTTGTTAGGTATATTCCTAGCTATCTCACTTTCTTTGAAGCTACTGTGAAGGGAATGGTTTCCTTGATTTGCTTCTCAACTTTGCTGTTATTGGCATATACGAAGACCATATACTACTGATTTGCAGACATTGATTTTATACCCTGAGACATTACTGTATTTCCTTCTTTTTTCTTTTTTTAGACATTGATTTTATACCCTGAGACATTACTGTATTTCTTTCTTTTTTCTTTTTTTAGTGAGAATCTGTCTCACTTTGTCACCCTTGGTAGAGTGCAGTGGCGTCACAGCTCACAGCAACTGCCAACTCCTGGGCTTAGGTGATTCTCTTGCCTCAGCCTCCCAAGTAGCTGGGACTACAGGCACCTGCCACAACGCCCGGCTATTTTTTTGTTGCAGTTTGACTGGGGTCAGGTTTGAACCCACCATTCTCAGTATATGGGGCTGGAACCCTACTCACTGAGCCACAGGTGCCACCCATTACTGTATTTCTTGATCACTTCCAGGAGTCTTATAGTTGAGTCTCTGGGGCTCTCTAAGTATAAGAGCGTATGATTGGGAAAGAGCAAGAATTTTACCTTCTCTGACCCCACTTGGATGTCCTTAATCTCCTTCTCTTGACTGATTTACATTGGCTAGAACATCCAGAACTATGTTGAACAACAGTGGCAATGGTGGACATCCTTGTCTGGTTCCAGTTCTAAGTGGAAAAGCTTTCCATTTGACTACAGGATGGGGTTTGTCATAGATGGCTTCAATCAGATTAATAATGTGCCACTTAAGCCTATTTTCTTAAGTGTTCATGTTAAAAAAGGATGCTAAATTTTGTCAAATGCTTTTTCTGCATCTATTTTTTTTTTTTTTTAGAGACACAGTCTCACTCAGTCACTCTGGTGTTGAGTGCTATGGAGTTATAGCTCACATCAACCTCAAACTCTTGGGCTCAAACCATCCTCTTGTCTCAGCCTCCTGAATAGCTGGGACTACAGGTGCCTGCCACAATGCCTAGCTATTTTTAGAGACAGGGTCTCACTCTAGCTCCAGCTGATCTTGAACTCCTGAGCTTAGGCAATCCACCCACCTCAGTTTCCCAGAGTACTAGGATTACAAGTATGAGCCACTGCACCCAGCCTCTTTCTGCATCTATTGGACCACATGGTCTTTGTTTTTATTTCTATTGATATGGTGAATTAGATTTATGGATTTGAGTATGTTAAACCAAACTTGTATCCCAGGGATAAAGCCTACTTGACTGTGATGTATAGTTTTTTTTTTTTAATGTGTAGCTGTTACTATTGGCTAAGATTTTATTAAGTATTTTTGCATCAATATTCATTAGTGAAATTGGTCTATATTTATTCTCCTTTTTAGTTGTATCCTTTCTTGGTTTTGGTATCAGGATGATGTTTGCTTCACAGAACATGTTAAGGAAGGCTCCTTGTGTCTCATTGTATTGGAATAGGTTCCTCAGTATAGGTACAAGCTCTTCTTTGAAGGTTTGATAGAATTCTGGTCTGAAACCATCTGGTCTAGGGCTTTTAGTTGAAGATTTTTTATTGTTTCACCAATCTCAGTGCTTGATACTGGTCTGTTTGAGAGATCTATTTCTTCCTGGTTAATTCTAGGGAGATAGTGTGATACTAGGTATTAGTCCATTTCCTCCATATTGTCAAATTTCTGGACATAGAGTTTTTTATAGTAGTCAGAGATAACCTCTTGTATTTCTGTGGTATCTGTTGTTATTTCCCCTTTGTTGTTTCTGATGGAGGTCATTAGAGATCTTTTCTGTTTCCAGTTAATCTGGGCAACAGTTTATCAATTTTGTTTTATCTTTTTGAAGAACCAATTTTTTGTTTCATTTATTTTCTGAATGATCCTTTTTTGTTTTCAATTTCATTTATTTCTACTTTAATCCTGGTTATTTCTTGTCTGCTGCTAGATTTGGGATTAGATTGCTCTTCTTTTCCCATTTTCTTGAGATTCTTCATCAGGTTGTTGATGTGCTCTCTTTCTGATGCCTCCAATGTAGGCATCTAATGTGATAAATTTCCCTGTTAAGACTGTTTTTGCAGTATCCCACAGGTTTTGGTAGCTTGTGGCTTCATTGTTGTTATGTTTGAAGAATTTAATAATTTCACCCTTTATCTCTTCCTTGACCCAACTGTCATTAAGCTTCCATGCCTTTGTGAGGGAATTAAAATTTTTGTTGGAGTTGAGTTGCACCTTTATTACCTTGTGGTCTGAAAAGATACCAGGTATAATTTCAATTCTTTTATTTTGTTGAGGTTGGATTTGTGCCCTAGGACATAATCTATTTTGGAGTATGTTCAATGGGCTGATGAGAAGAACGTATATTCTTTTGCTTTGGGATGGTATGTTTTGTATATGTCTATTAAGCCAAATTGTTCTAGGGTCCCATTTAAGCCCCTTGTTTCTTTGTTAAGTCCCTTGTTTCTGTTTAGATAATATGTCCAGTTCACCCAAAAGAATATTAAAGTCCCTAGATATTATGGTGTCATAGGATATCATATTGTTCAGGCCAATTAAGGTCAATTTCATAAATCTAGGAGCATTTAAGTTGGGTACATAAATACTTAGAATTGAAATGTCTTCTTGTATTGTTCCTTTAACCAGGATAAATTAACATTTTGTCTTTCTTAATTTTAGTTCCATTAAATGCACTTCTATCTGAAAATAAGATTGTAACCTCTCCTTTCTTCTGATTTCCATTTGCCTAAAATATTGTTTTCAAACCTTCACTGAGTCTTGTTTTGTCCTTTGAGGTTAGGACCCTCCAGTTGCTTCCTGGAGATAGAATATTGATAACTTGTGCTTTTTCATCCAGTCAGCTGGCCTGTGCCTCTTTAGTGGGGAATTCAAGTCATTTACATTTATTGAGAAAATTGATAAGGGTGGTGGAGTTGTATTTATCTTATTTTATGAAAGTCCATTGTATAGTTCTATCCTTTGAAGAACTATTGTGGAAGCTAGGTTTTGTCCTTTAGTTTCTAGGTGTTTACTTTGCTGGTGGTCCATTGTGATGGTCAGTGTGGAGAATAGATTAAGAGTATTTCCTGTAGAGCTGGTCTTGTTGTGGCCAATTTCCTCATGTTTGCATGTCAGCAATTTTAGATCTTAATTTGGCAAGATATAGAATTCTGAGCTGAAAACTGTTTTTCTTAAGAAGGTTAAAGGTAAATGACCACCATCTTCTACCTTGAAAAGTTTCAGCTGAAAAGTCCTCTGTCACTCTGATGGATCTTCCCCTGATGGTCAATTGGTACATATGCCTGGATGCTTGCAGAATTTTCTCTTTTGTCTTGACTTTGGACAGGTTCATTACAATGTGTATTAGATGCTTTGTTTGTGTTGAGGGAACCCTCTACAAACCCTCATTGTTTGTGTTCAATATCCCTCTAAAAGGAGTGTGTCGGAATCTTTGCTGATGCTTGGGAAATTTTCATTTATAATATCCTCCAGTAGGGCTTCTATTTCTTTGGGTAATTCTTCTTCCCTTTCAGGGATACCTATAATACATATGTTTGAATACTTCGTGAAGTTTCAAAATTCTCTAAGCAATCACTCTGCTGTTTCTCTCTTCTTTTCTGCCTTTTCAAATGCCTGGATTAGCTCAAGAGCATTAGCCTCTAGCTCTGAGATTCTTTCTTCTCCACAGTCTAATCTGTTATTGACACTTTCTACTGTATCTTTAAGGTCCCTGATTGACCCCTTCAATTCCTTAAGCTCTGATATATCCTTTCCCATTTCTTCATATCTTTCATTCATTATTTGGGTCAGTTTTTGGATTTCCTTTTACTGATTTTCCGCCTTTCCTTCAATCCCCTTTATTGTTTTTTGCCACCCAGGAAAGAAGGGAGGGTATGAAAGGAAAAAAGTGAAAAGGCGGATAGAAGAAGGACAGTAAGAAGTGGGAGAAACAGTGGTGCCTGGCAGCATGCTTTAACCCACACTTGCAATTCCAGGACTCTGAGGGCTGGGCTGAGTTGGTCCCTCAAGGTCACAATCTCTTTACCAGCCTGAGCAAAAGCAAGACCCCACCTCCGCCAAACGTAGAAAAAAAAAAAACAGCAGTAATTTCCAGTGTGGACCTACCAATACCATCTTTCCAAAGGCCAAAGCGAGAAGCACATCCTAGACCAGGGGCTCAAGGTCTCCTTGAGCCAGGCTAATGCCATGGCACCCCAAACCAAACCTCAGAGTGAGACTCTGTCCCATAAATAGAATACAGAATGAAATAGAATTAAATCAGAAAAAAGAAAATAATATTAATAATGAAAATAGAGAAAATTAAAAATAAAATTATGTAAGATGTAAAACAAAAAAAGGCATATCTTAGTTGTTGTTTGAGAAATTTATGTGAGAAAGATGAGAAAAGTAGAAAAATCTCTACCAAAAGACAGATAAAAGGAGACAAATAGAAAAGGAAAGAATAAAGTGGCCAAAAGAAGTAGCAAAAATGGAGCCCTTGCTATTGAAGAAAGTAAAAATGGAAAAATAAAAATACAACAGAACAAAACATAACAAAAAATAGAAACAAACAAAACTACAGAAAAAAATTGAGAGAGAAAACAAGAAAAAAATTATATATATATATATAGCCTGGACACCAGTTGGTGCTCCAAGAAGATAGGAAAAAGGAGGGGATAAGTGCATAACACCTAGACCCCACGTGGTGCTGTGGTGTTAGGAGATGCAAAACACACAGGCTGATTTTGCTATATAAGATGGGGGCTGGAAGCCACTAACTAGTTGCCAGGGGGACTGGGTCCATCTTCCTGATTTATTTGGCTTCGATCAGGATTTGGTTGCTTTGCTAGCATTCAATCTCCACAGAATTGGGAGGCTGAATCTCTTGTCAGACTGCTTAGAAGACATCTCTTCACTTTCCAAACAGTGCCCTTTGGCCTCAAAGTGGCTTTCTTCGGGGTGTGGGAGCTACCTACCCCACCCCAAGGGTGTCTGCCAGAGCTTAGCAGCTGTGTTGGAACTAGGACCCAGTGAGCTATTCCTCCAAGTTGGCCCTTCCACAATGATGGTGTCCTGCTAGCAGCCAAGACAAGGGGAGTTCCACCCAATCCAGTGATTCAATCCCAGCTGCCAGGTGCTATTCAAGTTCACTTGCTCACGCAAGCCCATCCAAGGCAGCTCTATTGAGCACTCAAGTCCAAAAACACTGCCAGACAGGTCTTCCCTTTCTCTAGCTCTCTGCTGGAGGGCTGGCTGGCTCTGCCCACACCCGGCACTTGCCTGGGCCTGTCTTCCATTGCTCCTGACCTCCTTGTTGGCTCCTAGAGTCCCCTACTGCTTCACTGTGCCCCTGGAGTGATGTTCCTGGGCAGGACACCCCAGTCGGAGGTGGCTGGAGTCCTCTCTCTCCTGTCTCACCACAAATGGCTACTAGGGAGAGGTCTCTAAGCCACCATGTTGCTTCACCTCCCAAATTATGTTACTTTAAAATTTTCTAGTAATTTTGAGTGTAGACACAAAGAAAATAAAATATTTTTTCAGTGAGTTCTTTAGAAGATAGAAAAAGTATGTTTAGGATAAAAGCATTATATAAACAGATTCTAAAGTGTTTATATCCCTAGTGCAAATGCAAATAATGAAAAAGTTTAAATACGTGGTATGTTTATAATCCCCTAAGTCTAAATACCATTTCATTCTGTTCAGGGTAAAGACACAATGGAAAATTACTTACTGAAATAAAGATCTAGCCTACAGTGTTCTCAGAACTTAGCAGAGTGGAGAAAGCGTGAACTTGGAGTATATCCAGGACTAAGTAACAGCAAATTTGCTCCTATCGATTATTGCTTCAAGCCCATAAGCAAACTTCTTTTAAATCACTAGTTCAGCATTCTGCTTGCTACCGGATTTCTTAAAACAGTGGTTTTCAGTATTTTTGCTTAACAGCAGGACTTGATGTTCAGAAGGATTCGTATGTTGAAGTCCAACATAAATACAGTGTAATCCAGGGGAAAGGCAAGTAGCTCTGGTCTCCACTCCCCCATCCCACCCTCCTGCCTTCCCAGGCCAAAGGAATTCTAGTTGCCCCAGATGTGGGGGGGGGGGGCTGAGGAAAGGCAGATTTTCTCTGTTATTACCTTAACACAAAACACAGTTGCCTACAGAAACCATGTTATGGATGACGGTTATAACCTCCGTACTACAAAAGCCTATTTAGCATGGTTTGAAACAGGGGAGGCTTCAGCAGCACCAAGCACAGAACTTGCACATATGACAGAGTTGAAGCACAGAGTTGAAGCTTGGAAATATGACGATTTTAAAGGGCTCGGTATTCTTCAGAACTACCTAGTTAGTCCTTCCAAAAAGAATATTTAGTTTGCATTCCCACCAGTAATGTAGAAGTGTTCCCTTTTCTCCACATCCTCTTACACACTTGTTATTGTCTGTCTTTTTGATTATAGCCATTTCAGTGTGCAAAGTGGCCCTCCATTCTGGTTTTAATTTGCACTTTTCTAATG
>CAUYON010212018.1:0-15590 GCA_963573935.1 Arctocebus calabarensis
TCCAGGTATTTGGTTGGGGTTGACTGTAGAGTCCGTTGTGCGCTGTATTTGTAGGTTGCTGTGAGCTGTTTTGCATGGGCACTCTATCCTGGGTTTCAGTTTGAGGCTCTGTTTAAAAAAAAAAAAAAAAAAAAAAAATAGGCTACCTTCTGAAAAATGAGCCATAGGTCATAGTTATAGTCTTTAAATCATTTTTTAACCAGATGGCCTTCTAAAATTAAATTATGTTTAAGTTTTCTTCTAGTTTCACATTCTTTACCAGCAAATTGTTTCCAATAACATGCAAAACTGGAAGTTGAGTATAGTTTCAAAGAATGCCAGTTTATTTTCCTTAATTCAAAACTTTCTGTTGATTAGAAGACTGACCAAAGGGTCAGGTGGTAAAGCACAGTTTAATTCACAGAATCATTGACTCTCAGGATTCCAAGGAGTTTTAACTTCTCCAGTCTTATAACTAATGACTGAATTCTCCAGTAATAGTCCCAACAAAAGGTTGAGCTCTGGTTTAATTCCTCATGTAGAAAAGTATTTACTATGTCCTAGTTTAGTTCATTTCATTTTCAGAAAACTATTCAAGTATTTAAAAGTCTTTTTGTAACTTTCACCCAGCTATCTTAATTCTATTTTGAAGCCACTTTGAACAATTTTTATCCTTCCACATGATCACCATGCAAATGTTTGAAGACACCTACCATATCCCCCTAAGTTTTATCCAAATTAATTTCCCTAAGTTAATTGAACCATTCTTCATATAAACTGGTTTAGAACCTCTTCACCAGGCGTCCTCAAACTTTTTAAACAGGGGGCCAATTCACTGTCCCTCAGACCATTGGAGGGCCAGACTATAGTTTAAAAAAAAAAAACTATGAACAAATTCCTATGTACACTGCACATACCTTATTTTGAAGTAAAAAACAAAATGGGAACAAATACGATTCACACCAACACATGTGGCTCTTGGGCCGTAGTTTGAGGACCCCTGCTCTTCACTGTCCACAAAGGACAGTGCCAGAACTGAACATGACACTACTGGCTCCTGTTAATGTTGCAATCAACTGTAATCCTCAATTGTTTTTTTTTTTGTTTTTTTTTTTAAAACGTTGCTTTTAAACTCACTCTCAAGTCTGGTATTTATTTATACAAATCACCCATGTGTTAAGGGTACATAATTATAACAAATAATTTCTGATCACTTCCCAAAGGTTAATGAGATGAAATGAATTCCTTTTGTATGTTATATATATACTAGCCATACTTAATGACTTTGTTTCTATTGCTCTGGATATGCAACCTGTTAGTGTTCAGAATGTCATGGGCTTTGTATTTTATTGTGCTGCTTGATTAAAGGGGGAAAATATATTCATCAGATTTACTTAGACATTTTCTCTGTGTTAATCTATTTCTCTAAAGTCCATGAACCTTTCCCCCAAGTTGTATATTTTTAAAGCTAATTTTGAACCCCCCCAGTGTGTCAGTTATTCAAAATTGATTTCTCTCTATGCTTCTAGAATGAAAATACTTTCTGATGGTCAAAATATTGTCATATATTAATACCTTTTCTTAATATTCTTGAAGTAACTCTAAGTATTACAATGTTTTTAAAAATAATATAAGTAGAAAGGATAAATTTTCTCTTAGAAAAAGCTTTCCTATTGTTAAGGTACTTTTGAAATTTTACTAATATTTATCAACTTTAAAACAGAAATCTATTTTCCTGTCACTTGGAATCTTTGAACCTTCAGTTCTACAAATAGAAAGAAATTCTCTCCTATGTATGTTCCATACAGTAAAAACTATTTAAATATATTTACACTTCCCTTACCTGAAACTCAGCTATTTGGAAAATTTACTTATCCAGAATACAACTCAAAACTTAGAAAATAATTAGATTAGCATCAAAACTATTCCTACCCTCAAAAACCCACTCATGGCTGGGCGTAATGGCTCACACCTATAATCTTAGCACTCTAGGAGGCCCAGGCGGATAGATCACCTGAGTTCAGGAGTCCGAGACCAGCCTGAGCAAGAATAAGACCTCGTCTCTAAAAATAGCTGGACATCGTGGTGGGCACCTATAGTCCTTGCTGCTCTGCTCAGGAGGCTGAGGCAAGAGAATCGCTTGAGCATAAGAGTTTCAGGTTGCTGTGAGTTATGATGCCACAGCACTCTACCAAGGGTGACAAAGTAAGACTCTTTCTCAAAAAAATAAAAATGCATGGTCCTCTCAATTGGTCATCTAAGATACTCTTTTTGAGGGTGACTTGCTCCCACTTTTTATAAAATTGTATAGATCTGTGTTCCTTCTTCCGCTAGTTGGAATACCTTTTGTTTATCTGGTTAACTTCTACTGTTTTTAAAGGCTGAGCTAACAACTGGGTCCTCTTAACAGCAGGCTGATCTTCACCATTCCAAATTAAGTAACCCCACTCCTTCTCTTCCATATTACTATCTGGGCTTCATACCTCTGGGTAGTATTGGATGTGGGGACTTGTAATCATATCAAAGACTGAGATTTGTAAGGGCAAGGGGCATCATGGCTTATCTCTGTGTCCACAGCACCTACAATGGTGTCTAGGACCTAGCAAGCACTTAGCAAATTGCTATCAAGTGAAATAATCTCATTACTAGCCTCCAGTTAATAACAGATTATAAAAATAAATTAAGAGAAGCCAGGACTGAAGCAAGCATAGTGAAAGGAAAGAAAAGAAAGCCTGACAGAAAAATATATATTGAGCAGACATCAAAATTTGGAATACACAGCAACCTTTTAATACCAAAGAAATCAACCTTTACATACCTCTGAACTTCCTGAGGGTGCTTTCTGTTCTGTAGAGTAGTTTTCTAATTGAGATCCACAATAACAACCCTGAGTCATCAAGAAAAGGTTAACTTATGTGCAGCCTTCTGTGTAAAAGAAGTTAGGAAACTGTAGAAAGATAAGTACATCAAGTTATTAAAGTAAGAATCGTTGTGCACATAAAGATTCAAATCCTAAAGTATCGAAAGTGTATCTATTCAGAGCAAATCCCTCCCTGAGGTTATAGATAGGAAGCTTTTATTATATTACAAAAATGTAATATTTAAATATATATCTGAACTATTTCAAACAGTGATATTTAATTTGGTTTAGTAATTAGTTTCCTGTTTCTTAGAATTTTGTGGTTAAAGTCATAAAAGTCAAGTGATCACAAAAAAGGAAAAAAAGTTTAACAGCAAAAACAAGGAATTTGAGGAAGTCAGTATATATGAAAGATTAACTCCACTCCTTTTCACAATCTACTGATGTACATGAAATAAAAAGAGCATTCCTATGTATTCTGTCTAACAAGGTTTTTTGCCCTATCATCTATGAGCAATTCTTGAACCAAAAGGCACGCATCTTCCCCAAGAATGAACACTGCAGAACTGGGTAGTCTTTGATCCAGGTAAATAGAACCTCCTCAGGCTGACTGGGATTGGCTACGGTGGCTCTAGTTATTTCCAATGTAAGGCCCCCATTTTGAGTTGCTTGGCTCTTTCTTACATGGGAAGTAGTAGGAATCAAGTTGACTTCAAAGCATCATCCAAACCATCAGCAGGTACCTCATTGCTACCCTAGTACCAGTGCCCTGAATGGTACCCTGAGTTCTTGCCCTGTTTTCCCCTACTGTCCATCGGAACAAGGCTAATACTCCTTGTCCAGTCTGTTAATGAAAGTGGGAGGCTTAGCTCCCATCACTTCAGCTTCTTTATGCATATTACTTAAGGAAGCAAAATAGCATAATACAAAAATAAAAGCATTTCTCTAGCCAGGTTCTTCTAACCAGTAGTTTTTACTAACCTATTATACATTTTAAATGAAAATATTTTCACTATCAGAACCCTGAATTGGCTCTCTTCTGCTGTGGGGGAAGGAAACCATAATGATCTGTAGCAAAGGCACATCCCCGATACATAAGCTACAACAGTCCTTTGTCCCTCTCCATTCCAACTGAGTTTGATAATCACTAACAGAATTTAATGTCGCATGCTCTCTAGTCTAGCTAGAGCAGAAGATCTCCAAAGTCCTTTTAAACTCCAAAATGACTAGGCACAGTGGCTGATCACTGTAATCCTAGCACTCATCCTTTTGAGAGGCTGAGGCAAGAGGATTACTTGAGGCCAATAGTTTAAGACTAGCCAGAGTAACATAGCAAGACCTCATCTCTACCAAATAAATATACATATAAATACATAAATAAATAAAATAAAACTTTGAACCACAGTTCTGAGCTCTAGATAAGATATTATACAATCTTGAAGTAAAAATTATCTTGGAGAGAGATAAGAGGGAGGAAGGGAGAGGGTTGGGCCGCCATACATCTAGAAGAGCTGCCAAGTCTCATGGGCCGTGCCCTATCCCATAATAATTTCCTTATAGGGTATAAGCCTTTTATACCACAATAGATGGAAAAACTCCTTTTAAGATATTGAATTAAAGATGGTTACTAATGTGTAAACACCTGATAACAGATTCCTTTTAGAAAGCTAGTTTTTGAGAGAGAAATAAAAGATCAGAGCAGACTGAATGGGAGGAACTTCATGATTTTTTGGTTTATGCCATATATTTGCCCTCTTTCTTTCTTCAAACATTAACATTAGGAGGAAACTAAAAATTCATATTATAATAAAACATTCCTAACCATTGTTAATTAGTGATAATCCAAAAAATCAATTGAATAGGATTTCAGATTCAAATACAGTAGAAGCTCTGTAAGTTGACTACCAAGGGACTATAACAAGCTGGTCAACATACTGAGGTGGTCAACATAAGGAACTAGGCCTCCTGTACTGATATGTACATGTGGTGCATGTCCAGTCTATGAAAATTAGGTCAACGTAAGAAGGTGGTCAATGTAGAGAGGTGGTCAACTATGGAAGCACCACTGTACATATGCCAAACAACAGTCCTAAGCATTAGGTTTCACTGGGGAAATTTCCATTTGGCAGTCAAAAGCAATCCCTTTTCCACAGATTTCTTTTTCACTCCTCTCCCTGCCTCTGCCCCTGCCCAGGGCAGGCCTCCCAACTCTTTTCCTGAGCAGCTACAGACCCTGCCTGCTGACACTACCACATGCCCCAAATCTATATTTTTAGTGACCTTTAAACATGTGAAAATTAATAAATTTAAACTTATTCTTGAAGCAAGAAGTATGTAAATACCTACTGTGTAGTGTCCAGAAGTTCAATAGGGAAAGTTCAGCAAGACATAGTACCTATCTTGGGCTCAGTATTTTCAAAAGGTGACTGGGGACATACTTTTTTTCCTCCTGTGAGCATGACTTTATGGGGAAGGGAGAGGTGGTAAGAGAATATTGGCATACTTTTTGTTCAGTTTGTTATTGTTCCATTATTTTCAGCTTTCAAGTAGAAGACTCCATTTTATGTAAACATTTTTCCTTAATGTTGTTGTTGTTTTAAATGTAGGACGCGTTGGAACACCTCACTTTATGGCCCCAGAAGTGGTCAAAAGAGAGCCTTACGGAAAGCCTGTAGATGTCTGGGGGTGCGGTGTGATCCTTTTTATCCTGCTCAGTGGTTGTTTGCCTTTTTACGGAACCAAGGAAAGATTGTTTGAAGGCATTATTAAAGGAAAATATAAGGTAGTGTATTATGAACATCTTTATTTTTCCATTGAGACTAAATTATTCTGAAAAATGCTTTTTAAAGTTACTGTCTGTCTTTGGTCACTGATTGACCTCCGTGAACTTGCCCAAACAGAGAAGAGATCGTTGACTCTTCCATCATTGACTTAGTACTCTTGTTAGGCAACATAGGCCTTAAGTAAATTTCTGAGTTGCTGGCAGCTGAACTATATCATCCAGATGAAGAAAACTCTTATGGCCCTTCTTTGAGTAATTTGAGAATTTGGGCTTAGTTTTCAAAGGTTTTTGCTTAAGCTGGGTGTGGTGACCTGTAATCCTAGCACTCTGGGAGGCCAAGGCTGGTGGATTGCTTGACCCCAGGAGTTTAAGACCAGCCTGAGCAAGAGTAAACCCTGTCTTTACTAAAAATAGAAAAGTTAGCCGGGTGTTGTGGCAAGTCCTGTAGTCCCAGCTATTCAGGAGGCTGAAGCAAGAGGATCACTTGAGCCCAGAAGTTTGAGGTTGCTGTTAGCCATGACACCATGGCACCCTAGCCTGGGGCAACAAAGTGAGACTCTGTCTCAAAAAATGAGAAAGGGGAAAAAGAAATGAGAAAGGAAGGAAGGGAAAGGTTGTTTTTTTCTTTTCTTTTCTTTTGAAACAGAGCCTCAAGCTGTCACCCTGGATAGAGTGCTATGGCATCACAGCTCACAGAAACCTCCAATTCCGGGGCTCAAGCGAGTCTCTTGCCTCCGCCTCGCAAGTAGCTGGGACTACAGGCACCCGCCACAATGCCTGGCCATTTTTTGGTTGCAACCACCATTGTTGTTTGGCTGCCGGGGCTGACGTGGCTGGTGCCTTAGCCCGTTGAGCCACAGGCGCCGAGCCGATTTTTTCTTAATATATAACATTGAAATGGAAATTTCATCCATTTTAATTTTTAATTTATGCTAGCATAGCTGAAAAAATTTGCTGTTTACATTCCAGGATAAACTGAAACATCAAAATCACAATTGCAATTCATAATACAATATAGAGGCGTTCTGATGTGACTTAAACATTTGTATTCTTGTTTGGCTACATTGTCTTGGAAATTTCATGTTCTATCTCAGACCTTGGAAATAAATAAGCTTAAGATTGATTTCACTACCCCACCTCTTCTTATACTCCTTTGTTCTATACCACTACATATAGCTGACAGAGACTAGGAGACTAAGCATGCGGGAAGGGTCGTCTGGTATATCAGGTCGAGGCAGTTTATGTTGGGGAAATTTTTTTTCCTCCCACTATTACTGAAATTCATACTTTCTATTCAATTGAATCATTGTTTCATTTTCAGCCATGCCTGACAACATAAAACCAGGTTTATGCCACACTAGACTCCAAGACTGTGAGAACCCTAATGGTTTCTTTTCAATTCCTCATTAATGTTAGAATTTTATATGGGACTTGAGAAAAAAAGAAAGGTAAAGTACTTTCAAAGTTATAGTCTATCTTTTAAGCCATAAGTCAATCTTGCAGAGATGAAAATGGTACTATGATTTAATAATAATAATAAAAAAAAAAGAAAATGGTGTATACTTTTGTTTGTTTGCCTTGTGTGCCGTCAGCTTATAAGTGCATACCAGTTTGTCTTTTGTTTTATTTGGTTCAAGATGTATGCAAAACTGTTAATGGAGAAGAATGTTTTCAGTACAGGTTTTTTTGCTTCTCTTAGAGTCACTTGGCCTCTAGGGAATAAAATCAATACTTCCAAGGTAATTTAGTGTCACACAAAACTGCTTGTAAGTAGTCATCCCCTTTAATCCTTGGAAATTGTGAATGTCTATCAAGAATACACAGCCAAGGCTCGGCACCTGTGGCTCAGCGGGCTAAGGCGCCAGCCATGTAAACCTGAGCTGGCGGGTTCGAATCCAGCCTGGGCCCGCCAACCAACAATGACAACTGCAACCCAAACAAAAATAGCCGGACGTTGTGGTGGGCACCTGTGGTCCCAGCTACTTGGGAAGCAGAGGCAGGAGACTCGCTTGAGCCCAGGAATTGGAGGTTGCTGTGAGCTGTAATGCCACGACACTCTACACAGGGCAACAGCTTGAGGCTCTGTCTCAAAAAAAAAAAAGAATACACAGCCAAGACTTTCTGGTTGAATTTTGCCAAAGGGAATTACAGATACTAACTTATGAAAAGAAACATGGTTAGTAATTCATCAGTATAATAATATTAGCAAGAATGATAGCTAACTCAGACATAGCAGTTATTCTGTGTCAGGAACTGTTCTAAGCACTTTACTTATATTAACAGATTTAATCCTCACAGTAACTTATGACTGAGGTACCTACCATATACTATCTTCCACCTGCCCTTTTGAGTTATAAGTATTTGTTAATGATAGAATTTTTCCTTTGTGTTTGTTTAGTTGCTAACTTCCTGGTTTCCAAGGCAATGTGCTTCATTCCAACAGCCTCTGGTATTTGATTTTGTCTTTTTTTAAAACATTGAGTAGTTATTTTTGTATCTTCGTAAGAATCTTGGACTGTTCACACATGTCCAAAAATTAAGTCATTTAAAAATTCCCTATTCTTAGTATTATAGTTCAGTCAAATGGATTGGATAGTGGCAGCTATATCATAATTTCTGTACCTGGGATATGAAGCTTTGAGATTAATAACTTATTTACTCCTTTACTTGGCTAACTAACCTCCCCTCTAGTTTATCTTCATGGCTTTCCTTACAAAAGGCTCAGGTTTTCAACAGCTTAGTTTGAAGTATAGGTCCATTCTGTCAGCATTTCTATTTTATTTTGTTATGGAAAATTTCAAACAGACAAAAATAGTAGAAAAAATAGTATCATGAACCTCTATCATCCAAAGTTAACATATGGCCAATATTCTACATATTACTATAATGGATTTTTTTTTTTTGTAGAGACAGTCTCATTTTATCGCCCTCGGTAGAGTGCCTTGGCATCACACAGCTCACAGCAACCTCCAACTCCTGGGCTTAGGTGATTCTCTTGCCTAAGCCTCCCGAGTAGCTGGGATTGCAGGCGCTCGCCATAACACCTGGCTAATATAATGGATTATTTTAAAGTAGATCTTAAAATATTCATTTCACTACCCTGATGATGCGTAACAAAAGAACTATTAACAAGATCCTTGATTTCTATGGGAATTTTCAAGACAAGTTAGAAGAAACCTTTTAAATGTAGTACATTTAAATTGTCATAGTGTGAGTAGGATGCCAGCCACATACACTGAGGCTGGTGGGTTCGAGCCTGGCCCGGCTTACTGAAAAAACAATGACAACTACAACCAAAAAAAAAAAAAAATAGCTGGGTGTTGTGACAGGTGCCTATAGTCCCAGGTACTCAGGAGGCTGAGGTAAGAGAATAACTTAAGCCCAAGAGTTTGAAGTTGCTGTGAGCTGTGATGCCATGGCACTCTACCAAGGGCAACATAGTAAGACTCTGTCTCAAAACATAAAAAAAAAATAAATAAATAAATTTCCATAGTTTATATAAACTACTACTGGTCTTAAGTGACTTTAATATTTTAAACTCTCATTTGCTAGCTTACTTGATCTTTTAATGTTGATGTCACAGAGAATGCTGTTTAGTTGAAGTATGTGCTATATTTAACCTAAATTTTTAAATAAAGGACAAAAATATATTTCCCAAACTGTATCTAAAAGATGCAGTGTCATCTTACATCATTGTTACAAGTAGCCAGTTAGTATCTATATAGCAAGATTCTAAACCGTGACTTTGGTATTCAAATAAATGAGATTGTTTTATACCCCCATTTTAATCCCCCTTGTAGGATCAACCTCCCCAATTAATTTTAGCTACTCTTCTCACTCAACCAAAGAAAGACAAAGCTCTGTATTAGGCTCCCTCATAAAAAAGACAGTGGGGGAGGGGGAAGTAACCTTCTCAACCTCTACTCACATCAGAAATCTTACCAACACTTTCAGGTAATTTCTGAACCCTTTACCAAAGAAAAATCATTCAGACCTTAAAGAGCACATCAGGCCAGGAACTACCCCAGTAGTTCATACTTGTAACCCTAGCATTCTGGGAGGCCAAGGAGGGTGGATTGCTTGAGCTCAGGAGTCCAAGACCAACCTGAGCAACAGCTACACCTTATCTCTACTAAAAGTAGAAAAACTAGCCAGGCATTGTGGCTGGCACCTGTAGTCCCAGCTGCTCGGGAAGCTGAGGCAAGAGGATTGCTCAAGCCCGAGAGTTTGAGGTTGCTGTGTGCTATGACACCATGGCACTCTACCCAGGGTGACAGAAGGAGACTCTCTCTCAAATAAATACAGAAAGAAAGAAAGAAATAGCACATCAGCAGCTCCAAGATGGGGAAGAAGAAACAAGGCTATCTAAGCCCTACTAATTTTTTAATATTTCAATACTTACCTCTTTTTTCAGACTGATCAGTTGACCACAATTTCAATAGGATAACAATATTTAAACAGTTTCATGGCTTTCCTCTTAAAGGGATTTCACAAACAGAAGTAGCTGCTGTTTGAAATTCTGCTATTTAAAAAAAAAATGAAACAACCTTCAACTGAGCTATCCCTAACATGGAGGCACTTTTCACTCTATATCTATAAGTACAAAACCTCACATTAGCCAGAGCTGAATATCTAGTCCTAGCCCTTGGCCACATTATAATGATTCATTTGTACTGCAGTGCAAGTACTATGATTTTATTAGACTTTAAATTCTTGTGAAGTTTATCCTCCATCTTTCTCCCTTAAAAGGTAACATGGTCCTCTGCCTGTTAAAGCCGTGCCTTTGCTTGAAGCTCCTGGCATCAGGCATCTCACATAACTCCCAGTGGTCAGCTTCCTGATACGTTGCATAGGGAATGAGACCCTACTGTCTACTTCTTTCCCCATTTGCCTTCTCAACCCCAAGAACCCTAGCATTCTTTGAATTTTCTTTTTGTTCCTGCTCTCAAATATATCCTTTTCCCCAAGAGCCTTCTAGCTCTTTCCTCGCAGATCTACAGTTTTTCTCATAAGTCTTATATCTTTTGAACAACTCATGATTCTTTCTGTTTGATTTTAGTCAATTTACAATGTGACTTGGTTGTCTCATCTCTAAAAGACAGACAAATGTAACTTCCCTGAGGATAATATTTAAGCGAATTGATTATTTTGTTGGGCTTATGGTAATAGTATGCTTTTCCTAAATACCAAAATAGGTAATACAGTGACCAAAATCTCCTATTAATAACTTTACATAGTTCACAATTACTGTTGATCCCCATTTTTAAAAACATTTTTTAAATGTTTCTTTCTTCAAAATTTTTAAATTATGTTACTCCTTTCTAGATCAATATATTGTAATATCTTTAGTCAAGGATCTAAAGGTAGAAGAAGCTAGAATCATGAACATTCTATTCTTCGATTATTAAAAAAGTTATAACATATAACAGTGAGAGTATAAGTATGGAATATTTACTGATGCAGATTCTCATATAGTAAACAACAACAACGAAAGAATTGCATTTGTCCTTCTCTTCGTGAGAAAACGAGCCTTTAGAATCAAATTTCTGTTCTTAGCTCTGAAACTTTTATTCACATTGAAACAGGATAGGAATAGTAAATGTTAACTTTTCACTAAAGATAACTAGATAATTTTCCTTTCTTCCTTCTCAGATGAATCCAAGGCAGTGGAGCCATATCTCTGAAAGTGCCAAAGACTTAGTACGTCGCATGCTGATGCTGGATCCAGCTGAAAGGATCACTGTTTATGAAGCACTGAATCACCCATGGCTTAAGGTACATGAGTATATAGGGCACCATCTACATTTTGTGTGAACACTTCCAGTGACAGGAATATAATGCTTTGTAAGGTAGCCCCTTTCACCTCTCCTGTTTCCTGAGCATTTTTCATTAGTTATTGTTCTTCTTGTTTGCTATTTCTGCAAATCATCTGCAAACATCTCAATAGAGGATATAGTATTTGAGTGTCCATCAGCTATCAGACAGAGGGTACAAAAGGATTAAGTCAGAATATATCAGGGAGGAAGGCATGTTTGTTCTCTGCCAACACACATTCCAAAGATATGCAACATGAAGGACTGAAATAATACCATGTTACAATAATTAATTGTCTTTATTTTGGGTGAGATTGTGTGCTTTATAGCATTAACTACTTTTCATTAGATACCAGGTATGAATTTATTGTCTTGGAAAAAGGCAAATTTAACAAATTTTTTTTAGATCTCATTCTGCCAATGAGTATTAAGGAAAATTATAACTTAAGATGTCAGTGAAACAGTCCTATACAGTTCAGTAATTCCAGGAAATTCTCACTTTACAAGTTAAAAAACTAATGCTCAGAGAGTTTAAGTATCTTGCCAAGGCCAGGTATGGTGGCTGAGGGCCTGTAATCTTAGCACTTCAGGAGGCCTAGATGGGAGGATTACTTGAGGCCAAGAATTAGAGAGACTAACCTGAGGAACATAGTGAGGCACAGAATAAAATAAATTAGGCGGGTATGGTGGCCCACGCCTGTGGTCCCAGCTACTCAGGAAGCTAAGGCAGGAGGACCACTTGAGTCCAGAAGTTTGAGGCTGCAGTGAACTGTGATTGTGCCACTGCTTTCCAGCGTAGGCAACAGAGTAAGACCTTGTTATGAGAAAAAGAAATCTTGCCGAAGTCACAGACGATGTCAGTGGTAGAACCAGGAATTTAATTCAGCCTGCCACTACCCTTTTATTTGTGTGTTAGATCCTATTTCTTTTGCTTACTCAACAACAATGACCCAACAACTTCCTTCTTTCCTGCATCATCAGTTTTCTACCTGTTAGATCTGACATGCTGTGATTTATTTTTATTATACACACACACACATATACTTACTCTTAATCCTACAAGCCCCTCTGGGTTCTGCCCTTAGTCTCTGCTTTTTTTTTTTTTTGAGACAAAGTCTCAAATAATCCTCCCACCTTAGCCTTCCAGAATGCCAAGATTCTAGGCGTGAGCCACTGTACCTGGCCCTAGTCTCTGCTTTTCTTCACAGCAAAACTCTTAGAAAAAGAGTTGTCTGTACTACTCGTGTCCTCCAATTCCTCCAATCCCTTTCTCTTGTGACCCACTTTAGTCAGGGTCACAATCCTGTTAACTTCACCAAAATAGATCTTGTCAAGTCACTGCTGACCTTCACATTGGCTAAGTCCAGCTGTGACATCCCAGACCTTGTCCTTCTTGGCCAATCAGCAACTTCTGACATCTATTTTCCTAAAATGCTTCCTTTGGCTTCCATGACTCCTCCTCTCTCCTGGTTGTCCTTCTACCTCTTTGGCTGCTCCTTCTCAAATCTTGCTGGTTTTTCCTCACTTCCCTGCACCCACTTCTCCATTTTGTGTCCTATGTCTTCACTCCTCCTCTTTATCTCTATTGAAGGTGAAAAAACTCACTGTTTTTTCTCTGCTCTACACTACACAACAGTCAACACAGAAAACCAGAAGACTTCTGTAACCAAATGTGTAGGGATTTCTCCCAACCAAGCAAGCAGTCAACCTGAAATGACAACAACTGGGTATCCTTAATTCAATTTTGACACTGTCTATGTAGAGATAGCATCAGATCCCACAGGTCAAGGGCTCTTGACCTTCAGACATATCCCACCTTCAGACATGAGTTATAAGTCCAGGCCTCTGGAACTTCTGACTAAGGAGCTGTAAACTAGCAGTCTCATGACCCCCTCCACTTTGGGTTTAATTAATATGGTAAAACAGCTTGCAGAACTCAAGAGAAATACTTACGTCTACTGGTTTATTATATAGGATATTACCAAGGATACAGATGAAGAGATACATAGGGTGGCTACAGGTTAGAGTATAGTGCTTCCATGCCCTCTGTGGGATTCTCCACATGTGAAACTATCCAGAAGCTCCCCAGACCCTGCCCTCTTAAGTTTTATGAAGGCATCATTACATAGGCATGATTAAGTCAACCACTGGCCATTGAGGATCAACTTAACCTTTCGCTCCTCTCCCTCCCTGGAAGTAGGGGGTTGGGGATAAAGTTCCAGCCTTCCAATCCTGCTTTGGTCTTTCAGGTGACCAGCCTCATCCTGAAGTTACCTGTGGGCTGCCAACCATCAGTCAGTACAAACATCAAAAAATCATCACTTTGGAGATTCTAAGGATTTTAGGAATCGTATGCCAAGAAATAGGGTTGAAGACCAAATATGTATTTCACAATATCACGGTCTACCCTTGGTCTTTGAACCCAGATCCCTTACATTAAAAAGATGTACAGCTCAGAAGATACTGCCACATTATTAGACGCTCATTCAATCATTAATAATTAGATTAGTACATCTGTTGTCATAATGTATAAATATGTCTCTTGAGTGGTAAGGCCACTCAAGATTTGTAAGCTTCCAGTGATCTTGAGAGATTCCAAAAGCAGGAGTGGTCTCTGCTAACATATGCCTTTCAGACATTTGATATAATTGAACTAAAAAAAAAAAAAACAATGTTAGGGCGACGCCTGTGGCTCATCGAGTAGGGTGCTGGCCCCATATACCGAAGGTGGCGGGTTCAAACTCGGCCTCAGCCGAACTACAAAAAACAGAAAAATAGCCAGGCATTGTGGTGTGCGCCTGTAGTCCCAGCTACTCGGGAGGCCGAGGCAAGAGAATCGCCTAAGCCCAGGAGTTGGAGGTTGCTGTGAACTGTGTGACACCACGGCCATCTACCAAGGGCAATAAAGTGAGACTCTATCTCTACAAAAAAAAAAAAAAAAAAAATAGTGTCGGCCAGGCACAGTGGCTCACACCTGTAATCCTAGCACTCTGGGTGGATTGCCTGAGCTCACGGGTTCAAGACCAGCCTAAGCAAGAGTGAGACCCCATCTCTAAAAATAGCCAGGTGTTGTGGTGGGCACCTGTAGTCCCAGCTACTTGGGAGGCTGAGGCAAGAGGATCACTTTAGCCTAAGAGTTTGAGGTTGCTATGAGCTATGAGGCCCTGGCACATTACCAAGGGTGACAAAGTGAGACTCTGTCTCACAAAAAAAGTTAAAAAAGTAAAAAAGGAAATGTCATCTCTGGCTCTGAGCTTCTTTCGAATTGTTAAGTAATATGGGCTGTCCCTGAATTCATGGCCCAATTTACTTATTCCTTTACCTTCAGTTGATATTCTTTCTTGTCTGTATTAATAAATAACTTTTTTAAGGGACATTAGAATCAACACTGTGCTGGTCCACACTGCAAGCATCAGCACTAGTCTAGCAACTGCCTCCCCCTTAGTTCACTCCCACTCAGATAGGGTAAGTTATACAATTGCAGAACTAGTGAGCTATTTTTGCCACCAGGCAATATAGCTGTATTCATTCCTAGCCCCAATTTTGTCAGATGGGGCAAAGGCACAACCCACCTCCATCAGGCCTTAGGAATTCTGACATAAGGTTTAAATAAATGCATAGTTAACTGTTTCTAGTTTGGGAATCTTCACTATTACTAGAAGCTGCATTTGCAGCCCTGGCCCTAGGACCACTGAATCAAGTAGGGGAAATAAAAGCAAAAAAACTGAAGCTCAACACCCATAGCACAGTGGTTACGGCACCAGCCACATACACCGAAGTTGGTGGGTTTGAATCTGGCCCGGGCCAACTAAACAACAATGACAACTGCAACAAAAAATAGCCAGGCGTTGTGGTGGGCACCTGTAGTCCCAGCTGCTTGGGAGATTGAGGCAAGAGAATTGTTTAAGCCCAATAATTTTAGGTTGCTGTGGGTCGTGATGCCATAGCACTCTACCAAGGGTAGCATAGTGAAACTATGTCTAAAAAAAAAAAAAAAAACTGAAGTGATGTGAAAAAGAAGGAAAAGTTTCACTCTTTTTTTTTTTTTTTTTTTTTTTATCAGAAAATAAAGCTTTAACCCTGGAAAGATTTCTTTGCATCAAAGCAAACATCAACCACCAATTACAGTGAACAAACAAGTCAAGTGCCTACACCA